>CAAKHF010014255.1:30837-41615 GCA_901007745.1 Hippocampus kuda
GGGGGGGGGGGGAGGTTAACGGAGGCGAGGCGCCGAGATGTCAGAATGCTGGTGAGGCGCTGGGATTAGGAGGGGACGAGGACGAGGACGGGAGGCTGGGAGAAACACCGCCGCGGCCATTTGCACCACTGCAGCTCGCCGAGCCGCCTGCCCGCCTGTTTCTGTCTGTCCGTTTGTCCTGAACGCTTGGTCTCTCCCTGTCTTGTTTGTCTCTGTGTGTCGTCCTCTCCTCTCGCAAATATGATGAGGCAGACGCCGGCTCCTCGAAAGGTACAGTCCGCCGTCTTGACGCTCGCACGCCGGTCGGTCATCTCGTATTGACGTTTTTTGTTTTTTGTTTTTCCTGCTTGGTCATGCTCACTTTTGTTTTTTGTTTTCGGTCAGATTCGTTGTAGTGTTCGGAGGCGCAACGTTCGGGCTTAAGACGCTGTCACCTCTTATTTGGCGGCGCCGTTCGGTCAGGCTAAATTCCTCTGAATGGTCTCACTGTAATCCAATAAAGCATCCAACGCGACGGGCGAAAGGAGAGCAAGTTGGCGTGATGTGGAAAGTTTCATGCATTCGGAGATGCGTTAACCCCCCCTCAAAAAAAAAGAGAGAAGAATGCAAAGCCCCTTTTCTTATTCTTGCTTTCCGTTTGAGTTTGAGCAGCAGCAAGGTCCCCGAGCAGCTAAATTGGCACCAGATAACTCCATTGAGCTGAATTCAATTCGATTCGCGTGGCGCCAATTCTCGACAGAAGTTACGTCATCGTCGGTTGTGCCGCAGGACACGATCCAACTTCCTCCAAAGTACTTCGCATATTTCCGTGACAGGCGGCGCATTTAAATGTGGCCGACGGCCTCCTGCAAACGCGGCCGTCACCGTCCGACAGCAAACGAGAGTATTTTTTTATTTTTTTTCCTGCCAAAAATTAGGATCAGCCTCCCCAAAAATCCATTTGGGGTCGGGCCTTCCAAAATACGACCGAAATGGAGACAGCGGTGAGGCAGAGAGTAACCGGCAGCACAAATACAAACAAAAAGCTAGTTCAGCTTGCCGTGTCATGCGGGGCTTGTCTTTTGGTTCTGTTGCCTTCCCGGCCAACTGGACCGCACAATCAAGTCATTCAGGTCACCGGCGGCGGCGGCGGCGGCGGTCACGTTGTCGTTTGGGAGAGTTCGGCAGAGCGGATGGATGCTTTGTGACCTGACCAAAACGTATGCTGAGTTGGAATGCGTCATTCCAACTTTGTTGGATGACTGAGGCGGTGGCTCCGCCGTATGGCGATGGGACATCGGAGGTCGCGGTTCGGTTGGCGTCGCGTGCCGCACGGGTCGCCTCGTTTCACTCTCGAGTGTGTCGCCCGAGCCTTCCTCCCGTTTCCGCTCTTGCAAACTCGTCGGAGAGCAGAGTGCCTCGAACGCCTTGCCTTCAATGACTAACCCCGCCTGTTTGTTTCCTCGCCCTTCCCTTCCCTGCCCTCCTGTTCCTCCTCCTGCGCCTTCTTCCTCCTCAGACCGCGGCCAGAAGGCCCAAGGTGAGCCCGCTTGCAACTTCCTCGGGGCTTCCCGTTCCGACCAACTTAGCTCTCGTGCGGGGGGGCGGGGTCAAACGTTTGTGCTCACGGGCCACATTTGATTTTTAAAACGGAGAGCTAGGCCAAGTCGTTTGTTGACACGATTTGGCAAAAGCTAGCTAATATCTGAGGAATATGCACGTTGAATTATAATTCACCTTATTGAAGAAATGACATTTGAAAACAGTGATCCCCGCATTTCGTGCACAAGGTAACTCAATGTGTTCCGCAAAATTAAAAGTCGAACGTTGAAAAGCATTCGCGAACGAGACTTAAATACATTTGAAAGCAAAGTCAAGAAATAGTCATCAAGAAGATCAAAACTCATCGAGTTGAGGTCACTTGATCTCACGTCCTTGACACTACTTTCCTATAAACTGTGCTTTGGCGCCATCTTGTGGCGTCAGAAAATAAATAAATGAAAAAGTCGGAGAATCAGGAATAGTTTTATATTTCTGTTTTATTGATGGTTCGGCAAACAAAACGGCTAAAAACAAAAAATAATTTGCTAATTGTGAACCACAAAAATGCAAGGAATTATTGACAGCGGGCCAAATTAAAGACCAGAGTGGCCAGTATGTGGCCTGTGGGCCATACTTTGCACACCACCGCATTGTTGTGTGCGAGACTGTGGTTTGAAGCTGCAAAGTGGCTCGAAGTTCATTCGACGCGTTTGAATCGTGTTCACGCAAGGACAATGTTGGTTGATCTGCGCCATTTGCCGCTGTTTTTCCCTCAGCAGCCGAGCCGTTCCGGCGGGAAGGGGCCGCCGTCCGGCTCGGCCTCGGCCTCGGCTTCGGCCTCGGCCGGCGAGATGAGCAGCAGCGAGGCCAGCACGCCCGCCCAGACGCCGCTGGCCGCCCCGGTCATCCCAAGTCTGCACTCGCCCGGGAACCCGCCGCCGCCCGTGCCCAGCAAGGTCTGTTTGAGATGCTTGAAACCAGAGTCAGTCAGCGCTTTGAACGACAACTCTCTCCCTTGCTTCCTCTGGTCCATGTTTCGTGTGGGACAAGCAGCATGTCACCAAACACGACTGCGAGTTTTTTTTCTGTAGTTCTAAAAACAAAACAAAAAAAACTGTAGAGTGAAGAAAAAGTCATTTGTTAATTGCAGTCAACACTATGTGCAGCGGTTTGGGATCAACCTTGTCGCAAACAGGAAAAATGTGCAAATAATTTATGCTCCGCCCCCAGCCCAAATGATTTTTTAATTTTTTTTACAATCCCCTTTATTGAATCAAGCCAAACCATTTGGTGATTTTAAACTCATCTGACATTCCCCTTCAAAATAAACGACTTTCAGATTTGATTTTGCAAATCATAAAATTCCAATTAATACTTTCGGATGAGCTATTTTGTTTAAAAAAAAAAAAAATTACCAGCTATACAGCTCTTTACTTGTCACCGCTGTGTTACTCTTCATGGTTTTGAGAACCACAACAAAAACCTTTTTTTGTTGGTTTTTTTTTTTGTTTTTTTTTTTTTGCCTTGTCTCATTTTTCGGCATCCCTCATTGAACTGACGGGTGACCCCCGCGTGTACTGACGCCAGAGTGTCAACAACAATCATAGATGAGTGTGGCAAAAAAAAAAGATGCAAAGAAAAAGTCAGTTCAATCCTCAACTGTACCATTTCCAGGCTGGCTAATTCGTGTGAATTGGAAAAGGGTTTTGAGGGTTTTCTCCTATTTGGTGTTTCAAGTTGGCCTCTGCCTAACTATTATTTCACCCCCCCCCCCACCTCAGGAGGAAATCGCCATAGCAACACAGGTGCGTTGACGTGACGCGCTGGCACGGAAAGTGTCGTTTGTCAGTTTTAACAGCCCGTCGAAGGTGTGACTGCTAAAAATGCACATTTAGTTCGGCGTCTGGCAAACTTGACGCGCACGTTTTTCTTCAGCGCCGCTGCGTGAATTGTCTTAACATGCACAAAGAGACTGCGGTGGCTGCCCGTACTCGCTCTAAAACAAGCTTGCCCAAATTTTGAAAACTGAATATACTGTTTGATTGTATCAACTGTCATGGTCATATTGAAGCCGTTTTTGTGATGTGGAGGAAAGCAACTCAGACTTGGCGTGTTTCAGGAGGAGGAGGCCCTGCGCGCTCAGGTGAAGGACCTGGAGGAGAAGCTGGAGACGCTGAAGGTGAAGCGCACCGAGGACAAGTCCAAGCTGAAGGAGCTGGAGAAGCACAAAATCCAGCTGGAGCAGCTGCAGGAGTGGAGGACCAAGATGCAGGAGCAGCAGGCCGAGCTGCAGAAGCAACTCAAGGAGGCCAAACGGGTATGGGGGGGGGGAGAGCGGGACGGGCGATGTGACGTGACGTGACGCGGCTGCCGGCAGGAGGCCAAGGAAGCCCTGGAGGCCAAGGAGCACTACATGGAGGAGATGTCGGACACGGCCGACGCTATCGAGATGGCCACGCTGGACAAGGAGATGGCCGAGGAGCGCGCCGAGTCCCTGCAGCTGGAGGTGGACTCCCTGAAGGAGAAGGTGGAGGAGCTCACCATGGACCTGGAGATCCTCAAGCACGAGATCGAGGAGAAAGGTAAAGGTGTCGTGACGAAAGCTCCAACGTGGGGGACGGAGGGGAAAAAAAAAATGTTGACATTTTTTTGCTGCGTTCCTGTCAGGTTCTGACGGCGCTGCGTCCAGTTATCACGTCAAACAGCTGGAGGAGCAAAACAGCAGATTGAAGGAAGCTCTGGTCAGGTGCGAATGATGTCACTTCCTGATTCCCTTCCTGCTCACAGCTTAAAAAAAAAACATTTCTTGAACGATTTCTGATTTTCTTTATTCCTGTGGAAAAAAAAGAAATGAACCTTAGTCAACCTTAGTTTTCCCCCTTCTTTGAAAAATCCACGAGTTCCTCCTGCCCTTCAGGATGCGAGACCTGTCGGCGTCGGAGAAGCAGGAGCACGTGAAGCTGCAGAAGCAAATGGAGAAGAAGAACGCGGAGCTGGACGCGTTGAGGGGCCACAAGGAGAAGCTGCAAGAAGAAATGTCGGCGGCCGAGAAGACCGTGGACGAGCTGAAAGAGCAGGTGCCACACACGCGTTAGCCTAAGAGCAGCATTGCCAAGTTGCTTTGGAACGTTTTCTGAAAATAAGTAACACCCCCCCCTCCAAAAAAAATTCAACAACCCCCTGGATCGTTTTCCTGTTGTTGACCACTGCCTACTGCCAGATTTTTTGGTTTCCCAATATTTTAAATATCTTTAGAGGTGTTTTTGTTTCTATGTGTAAAATTATTATGGGAACGAATTAGAATTTTTGTTTTTGTTTTTTTGATCAGGTGGATGCAGCTTTGGGGGCCGAGGAGATGGTGGAGACCCTGACGGAGAGGAACTTGGATCTAGAGGAGAAAGTCCGGGAGCTGAGGGAGACCGTCACCGACCTGGCGAGTGCTTGAACTTGTCGCAATCTGGTTCTGGTTTTCATTTCGGCCGCTTTTAGTCTGAAGTAGAAGTCGCAAAGGTTTGAACCGTTTGAGATTTTTCATTTGTTTTAGTTTTTATTTCATTTAGATTTTTGGCTGATCAATGTCAGTTTTTTTGTCATGGATAGTTTGATCATTTATTTAAATTTTTGAAACGCATTTTTAATTGCCTTAAGTTTTTGTTTATTTACAGCCGCTCGTGGCCCATACAGCCGTCATGAAACCAGCGGAGCCAAAGTAAATCAGTGTAAAGTGTAAAATAAATAAAAGAGGAAAAATGTCACCCCCAAAAGTTTTGAAATGAACTCTACATCCCACCTGATGCTGGCAAAGGCCTGCCTAAATGAAGCGCCTCCCCCTCATTTCAACATAGCTCCTTGGCCACATAATGGCGGCAAAGCAATAGCGTGAGATTAGACACGGTTTTGGCCTGCCTGCACAAAAACAGCAGGTGAGTTAGCAAAAAAATACATTTATCATCGCTGCAGCTATAACGTCATTTTAAATCGTTTTCCAAGCATTGCCGTTTCATTTTTTTTTTCTTGTTCCATTGGACAAAAAAATATTCCCCCCCCCCCCAGTCCATTTTTTGTCATTTCATCATATTTTGTGAACTCTCACAACGGCCGCAGGAGGCCATCAACGAAATGAACGACGAGCTCCAGGAGAACGCCCGCGAGACGGAGCTGGAGCTGAGGGAGATGCTGGACCTGAGCGGCACGCGAGTGCGAGAGGCCGACAAGCGGGTGGAGGCCGCGCAGGAGACGGTGGCCGACTACCAGCAGACCATCAACAAGTACCGCCAGCTCACCGCTCACCTGCAGGTCGCGACCGCGTACTTCCTGCTTTGCGCGACATCGAGACTCGCGCGGATGCCACGTAGCGTAGCGTACGTCCGCCTCTGGCGTCTGCCGCCGAGTCCTGATTCGGTCTTTTTGCTGACAGGAAGTCAACCGAGAGCTGACCAGCCAGCAGGAAGCCTCCGCCGAGCTCCAGCAGCAGCAGCAGCAGCAGCCGCCCGCCGAGATGTTCGACTTCAAGATCAAGTTTGCCGAGACCAAGGCCCACGCTAAGGTCGCTATGGCAACCTGCCAAGTCAACCTTGACGTTTGTTCCCAAGTTGAAAACTCTTTCACCTTTTTTTGAAAGCTACTTTTCAGTTGTGAACTTTCACCTTTTTGGCCAAGAGGCAACTTTCCTCTCGATTTGTGCTTTGATCGACGCCGTTATCGATCGAATCCGCAAAATCTTGTTCACTCCCAAGACGTTCTGTGCCGTCATGCAAGGTTTCACAGTATATACAGTAGGACTTTAAAAGAAAACAACAATATTTGTAAAGCTTTTTAATTGCATGTTTATCATATATATTTTTAGGGTTTAATAGTTATTTTTTTCCCCCAAAGCATTTCAGTAGGTATCATATGCAAATTTTGTCAATTCTTACATCGGGCCGGTCCAAATCCCCCACAAATTGTGGCGTTCGACTGTACAGTACACAAGCAAGTTCAAAAGATTGGATGGAAAGATGATCGACGATCTCCCCCCAACTGGCTGATTGGCTCCAAAACCGTGATGGTGTCAAGCCCGAAGTCTGCTTGAGTCCAATAAATTAGCTCATATCGTGTCCTGGATGTTGCGACAGTGCGAGACGACACAACGCGAGCGAGTTCTAATTGTTTTGCGTGTTTTCCGTCGATGTTGCGTGTAGGCCGTGGAGATGGAGCTGCGCAAGATGGAGGTGACGCAGGCCAACAGGCACGTTTCCCTGCTCACCTCCTTCATGCCCGAGTCCTTCCTGCGCCGCGGCGGCGACCACGACTGCATCCTGGTGCTGCTGCTCATCCCCAGACTCGTCTGCAAGGTCCGCCCCGCCCGCTCGCAACTCGATCTGGAGAGTACTTCCAAAAAAAAAAAAAAGGGTTTTGCCGAGTGTGGCCTTTTTTTTGTGCTAAATTGAAAGGACACGTACGTTTTGATATTTCTGACATCATTCCAAATTTATTTGCATAAGGTTTGGAAAATGAACTTTTTCCCCCTCATAATATATGTAAATGTATCTATTCATTCCAATGTATTCTTAGACGGGTTTTTTTTCTTCACACTTTTATTTTTCCATTTTCTCATTTTATTTTGTTGATAACATTTCATCATACATTTCACCATTTTTTTTCATGTAGTTTTCATATTTTCATGCTGATGTACTCGACATTTTCTTTCCAATTTTCATCACACGACAACTTATTTCCATGTAGAATAAAAAAAAAAAAAAGAATTCAAATCAATTATTTGTGCGTGTCTGTGTGTAGGCAGAGCTGATCAGCAAACAGGCGCAGGAAAAGTTTGATCTGAAGGAGAGCGGCGCCGAGCGAACGGGACTTCGAGGCTCGGCGGGCGAGCGTCTGAGTTTCGCCGGCGGGCTGGTCTACTCGCTGACTCTGCTGCAGGCCGCCCTGCACAAATACGAGCGGTACGTGGCGCCACGTCTTATTTTTTCCCTCGGAAATGATTCATTTCTTCTCATCATTTAGGCCTGGCTTTTCCTTTAAAAAAGATTTTTTTTTTCTTTCTTGGAGTCGATTTTTTTTGTTTTTGTTTTTCGCCGCTTTTGCTAAAATTACAAATTGATTTTCGTAACCACTTCAAAAAAATGACCTGCTTCTCATCATTAATTTTTCTCATATTAGCCTGAAGATCGGATTCCTCTGTTCCTAAATGTTGACCTGATCCGTGTGATACGTTTACTTTAAAAAACTACGTTGTAAAATTAGCACTTTGTTTAGTTTTGAGGGGGGGGGGAATTATTTATTTAACGCCCTAAAAAATTGTATTTTTTTTTTTTTAAATTTTCAAAATAGTAAAATTGTATTCTCATCATCTTAAAACTTTTTTTTTTTTGTTTTAAGGTCAAATGCCAAATGACCGTACTTTTTTTCGGACTGTAAGGCACACTTTAAAATGCTCGAATTTTTCTTTTGTCAAAAATTGAGAGCGCGCGGATATCGAATTGAAGTCGAAGCGAGTTTGACTTCTTTGCTGCGCCGGTTTGTCCACCAGCAATGTTGTGACGCGTCCCCCCCACTCATTGGTTACCATCGAGTCGTTGCACTGCGGCACTTTATGAAACCGCAAGTATATATCTCCCGACGGTTTTCCAAATGTTGTCTGCGACGGTAGCAGCTTCCAAAACGGTTGCGCGCGTGTGCTTCAGAGCGCTGTGCGAGTGCGGCGTGGAGGCGTACAAGAAGATGGGCTCTCTGTACCCGGAGATGAGCGTCCACGAGCGCTCGCTGGACTTCCTCATCCAGTTGCTGCACAAGGACCAGCTGGACGAGACGGTCAACGTGGAGGCGCTCACCAAGGCCATCAAGTACTACCAGGTGACGCCGGCCGCGCTCCTTCCTGCCAAATTCCCCTGAAATCCTTCCGTGGTCTTGACTTTTTGCAAAAGTTGAAGTGAGAATTTGGTGCCCGTGTTGTGACAACTTTTCTGGTTTGGAATTTCTCTGTTTTTTTTTTCGAAATGATGTATTTGTCATAGTTTGGACTTTATTCTTGTCATGTCATCGCTTCCCTCCAAAATCTCAAATTCATTGCGTGTCTTGAAAGAATAAGACACTTGAAGACGATCTTGTAAAATTTTGACCCCAAGAATTTTTTTTGGGGGGGGGGGTAAAATCACAAATTAATCTTGAAGTGTGATGACCCCTTTCTGTAAAATTACAAAATGTAATGATTGTTTGAATTTTGATGACGAAAGATCACGAAAGCAAGCGTTTCTTTATTACAATCAGCTTTTTTTTTTTTTTTAAATGTCGGTCAACGTCGTCTTCTCATCGTGTCGTTGCAGCAACTGTACAGCATCCACCTGTCAGAGCAGGACGAGGACTGCACCATGCAACTGGCCGACCACATCCGGGTGAGAAAAAAAAAAAAACCCAAACCCCGCGTGGCATTTCTTTCCTGCCGCTTGACGGCGCCCGCGTTGGTGTGGCGTAGTTCACGCAGAGCGCGCTGGACTGCATGTGGGTGGAGGCGGGCCGCCTGCGGGCTTTCCTGCACGCCGGCCAGGAGAAGGCCCAGCTGGCCGTGCTGCTCAAGGACCTGGAGACGTCCTGCGGGGACGTGCGGCAGTTCTGCAAGAAGATCCGCCGCCGCATGCCCGGCACCGACGCGCCCGGCATCCCCTCGGCGCTCGCCTTCGGCCCGCAGGTGAGCCGCCGCGCCTCCGAGTTTGTTCGCCGGCCAGCGGTCCGTACGACACGACACGACACGACACGCGTGTGCTCGCAGGTGTCGGAGACGCTGCGCGAGTGCCGCAAGCAGCTGACGTGGGCGGTGGCGCTGCTGCAGGAGGTGGCGGCGGCCGGCGCGCAGATGATGTCGCCGCTGGCCGAGCAGGAGGGGCTGGCGGCCGCCAAGCTGGAGGACGCGGCCTTCAAGGCCGCCGAGCAGGTCCGGCGCGCCACAAAAAACTTCTTCTCGCAGATGACGAGAGGTCCTTCAACGGATAGAGATGCGATTTTTTTTTTTTTGTCCTTCAGATTTACGGGCATCCGGGCGCGAACCCGTACGAGTGTCTGCGGCAGTCTTGCTGCGTCGTCATAGCGACCATGAACAAGATGGCCACCGCCATGCAGGAGGGAGAGTACGACGCCGAGCGGCCTCACCCGAAGGTGACTTGACTGGACAACTGCGGACATTTCTCTGTTTGGGATGAGCCATTGAGACACTTTTTTTTTTTTTTTTTCTCCTTTCAGGTCGCGCCTCCCGCCGAGCTGCGGGCGGCAGCGCTCCGCGCGGAAATGACGGACGCGGAAGGTTTGGGGATGAAGCTGGAAGACAGGGAGACGGTCATCAAGGAGCTCAAGAAATCGCTCAAGATTAAGGTGGCAACAAACACTCGCGTCTACGTTTTATTTCGTCAAGACTCTTCTAGTCAAACTACTTTTTTGCCAAAATAAAAATAAAGTGCAATTTTTTTTAATGCCAGATCTTTGTCTTGGAAAAAAATACTCAAATGAAGATAAAGATCTTGAATTTTTTTAAATCAATTTTCTTTAAGAAAATGCATGGATTTTTCTCTTGAGAAAAAAAATATTTATATTCTTGAAAAAAATGAATCTTTTTTTTCTTGAAAAAAAAGATACAATTTTCCTGAACAATAGAACTTTACTGAAACTTTTTTCCCTTTTTTTTTTTTTTTTTTCATAAAATACATTTTTCTTTCTCAAATTTTGTGGGGGTTTTTTGACAGAAAAAAATGTGGAAAATAAACTTGTTTTTAATTAAGACATTTTGAAAAAAAAAAAGAAAAACAAATATGAAACAATATAAAATTTCCTCATGAAGAAAACAGCTTTTGTGTTTAAAAAAAACGGGATTTTCAAAAAAAAAAAAAACATTGGAGTGGGAGGGCTCAGGTTATTGTTTTTCAAAAATGCATTTTTTTTTTGAGGGGGGGTAGAATTCGGCTTCCACCCTGTGGAACAGCTTTTTGCCATACGGCGGTGTACATCTGCGTGCGCTTGACATTTTTGGGTTTTTTTTTTTCCCCCCCTCAGGGTGAAGAATTGAGCGAGGCCAACGTGCGGCTGAGCCTGCTGGAGAAGAAACTCGACAGTTCGTCCAAAGACGCCGACGAGCGCGTGGAAAAGATCCAAACCCTGCTTGACGAAGCCCACAACCTCCTCAAGAAGAAAGAGAAGTGAGTTGACGTCACAGCGGGGGGGGGGGGGGGGCCCCCCCGCCCCCCCCCCCCCCCCCCCCCCCCGCCCCCCCCCCCCGC
>CAAKHF010014256.1:0-10110 GCA_901007745.1 Hippocampus kuda
CTACCTCAAGACCTCAAGTGCTAAGCCTACAGCCCTACTCTCATCCTATGTTTTTCCTTTGCTCTGACTGTCTCTATAATAAGCCGCTCTCGCACAAGTCTAATTGCCCCACGGGGATAAATAAAGTTTTCTGAATCTGAATTCTTTCCTTGATTATAGTTAGTGAAACAAAGACAATTACACCTTATTGAAAACAACCACAGGGTAACTTCACATGTCAATCCGCTAGCTTGATGCTAATGCTTATTATCGTCTATGTTGCAGTATCTGGTCGTGTCGGTTCGGGTCAGGTGGCCAAGTTAAGCACAACACGACCACCAATGAGCAACATTCAATTAATGCAGTGCGTCAAGAACTGTTTTAGTCTTTTTAATTCTATATATTTACACAGTGGCGGCCCGGTAGTCCAGTGGTTAGCACGTCGACTTCACAGTGCAGAGGTACCGGGTTCAATTCCAGCTCCGGCCTCCCTGTGTGGAGTTTGCATGTTCTCCCCGGGCTTGCGTGGGTTTTCTCCGGGTGCTCCGGTTTCCTCCCACATTCCAAAAACATGCATGGCAGGCGGATTGAACACTCTAAATTGTCCCTAGGTGTGAGTGTGAGCATGCGTGGTTGTTTGTCTCTGTGTGCCCTGCGATTGGCTGGCAACCAATTCAGGGTGTCCCCTGCCTACTGCCCGATGACAGCTGGGATAGGCTCCAGCGACCCTAGTGAGGATAAAGCGGTTCGGAAGATGAATGAATGAATGAATTTCAACGCTGGGTTTCTGAGATGGACCATGATTTACCCACACTAGAATTTAAGGACATTAAATATGGAAAATAGAAAAAGGGAACTATCACACAGTACTTTGATAGTCAACCTTTTTGCTATCCATCTTATCTTCCCTGGCTCCATGCCGTTTTGTTATGACTATGTCTCACAAGGAGCCAGTGGAACTGCTACTGCTGTGTGAAATTTTTCTTCAAGTCACAATGCACACTTCTGTTGTCTCACTGTTCCTGATCATTTTTTTATTGACCAAACATATTTGGTAATGCTGTCTTCACTACCTTGAAAATTAACCAATATTCTGAAATCCTGGAGATACAGATAAACTGAACTCAGTGTCACCTCCGACTGATTTGATGCCCTTTGCTGCTTCTGGAGTGGTGGTGAAAGAGGGGAATTATGTTTTGTCATCAGATTTATATTTTACTGCCCCTGCAGAAACATAAAAATCAATTTTCCTTCAGAGAAAATGCTGCCTTTTTTTTTTCAAATGTGGAAGATATCCTTGATATCATTCTAATGGTATTTTCACTAGATTGGCTTGGAGCAGCTTTCAGTACTGACCTGTGTTTCTCAGGAATTAATATCGTTCCTGTTTTTAGGTTACAGAAACCTTTGTTGCAATCTGTAGGTTATCCCAGCATCACCTTGCCCCATTTGTCCCAAACGTCTGCAGCGGATGTATTTTTCAATTATAGCTTGAACATATACCATCTTAACCTTGAAGAACCATCCCCCGGCCCCTCCCAAAATTCACCTGAGAGCACTCGAAATCTACTCAAATTGATAGACTGCACGCCCTGTTGAAGAGGAGTAAAACATCCAGCTTTTACTTTCTTTTTCATTTGCAAGTTGTGAAAGGTTATTTTCAAAACCAAGATGAATAAAAGGTCATGTCACTGATGGTGTGTGGTTGCCTGATTGACACGTAAGTGCAGGCAGCATGGTTTCAGTTGCTATTTGCCGGTGTGAATGTAAGTGTAAATTTGTCTCCGTGTATATGTGCTCCGTCATTGACTGACAACCGGCCCAGGGTGTTGTCTTGCTTTACACCAAAGACAGCTGGGAAAGGCCCCAGCAATGGTGACCCTGAACAAGATAAATGGTACACAAAATGAATAGGTCTTACATAGCTTGAATGTGAAATTACTATTACCATATTGGTCTCAAAATGGTAGCAAAGCATTTTACCCCCTCCTCGAAAAGGCTATGGCCTTAAATCCAAAATTCCTTATCTCAGTTCATTTGCTAACAGATGGCACCAAATATAAATATTTTTATATTAGGCATGCTTTGTCCTAAGCACAAAAAAACAGGAAGTAGGGTAAGTTTTTTTTTTTTTCCCAGGGAATAACAGATGATACGTTTCCCTCCAAAACTCTGGGAATAGACAAATTCGTGAATGCAAAATTATGAATATGTCGGGATTTACTTGAGGGACTGGGTTGGGGTCAAACAGTCAATGAGTTGATCAACAGTCATCCACACCTTGACATGTCACTTCTAGGCTCCAGCCCACCATTGACCCTGAAAATGATACAAGAAAGAAAATGGGTGGATGGATGGATGGATGGATGAGGTTCCATCTACCACAGAAACAGATTAGTATCATGGAAATTGCAAATGCATACACGGTAATAACGCTGAAGGTAAGACCAATTTATTCAACGCAGAAACTAAAGCAATGCTTCAACTATAAATGATTATGCAGTACCCAGTTTATTGTTTTTTTAAAAATTATTACTTGTGTACATGGTATTAAAAGTAGTCTGTATTTACCGTAATTTCAATTGCTAGAAATAATGTATACCTTTATCAACAAGTACAACTAAACAACATTTCACGCTCAATATAACATTGTCATAAATGTGAAAAAGATTTCATTTACAAAACTGTTTTTAAAAAAAACGATGAAAATCACTGCATTACTTTGCAAGAAATATTGTTGTTGCGCAATAGTACGAGGAAAAATGCTACATTGTAGTTATTTTGGGACAAGGGAGATTCTGGCATGAACATGGGTTCCAGATTCAATCGGAAAGCGTGATGTATCTTTTTTGGCCAAACTTTACAGACATTAGGCCCCCCTTGCCCATGTTTGTAACACCCACGGAGACAATATAGTCGCATATAAACACCATTAGTAGTTCAGTACAAGGCTTGCCCTAGTGAAGGTAGACAATAAAACATCAGAACTAAATCAAGTAAAACAACAAACATGAGGACTCAAGAAAGCTAGCTCTACAAAATCGGTTCGCTATGGGAAAACTCCAATGTATATTTAACGTAACTTGCTAAATAATCGAGCAGAAAGAATAAGCAAGAGACTTCAGTTCATTCTGAAACATGGGCTACTTGCAAGGCCTTTAGTTCAATCATTATTTCATTTCTATTTTTCATGACTTTTTATTCACTTTTCATGTGAAAATATGTTGACAAATTTCAGGTATTTCTAACCAAATGCAGTTTCTTAGTGATGTCCCTCTGTCAGATGCCATTGGCCTTATTTAGCGACGAGCTGCTCCTTTGTTTCACCCCCATGTCCGCCATTATCGCTTGCTCAACAGCATCTGTCAAGGACAGCTTGTCCTCTGCTTCATTTTCTCTGTGATAGAAGTAGTTGAAATTGGAAACAATGACAGGAACAGGTAGCGCAATGGTCAGTACACCTGCAATGGCGCACAAGGTCCCGACCATTTTGCCCCCGAGGGTGATGGGACACATGTCCCCGTAGCCTACAGTAGTCATGGTCACCACCGCCCACCAGAAGCCATCCGGTATGCTGACAAACTGTGTGTTCGGCTCATCTACCTCAGCAAAGTAGATCGCGCTGGAGAAAAGGATAACTCCAATAAACAGGAAGAAGATGAGTAGGCCCAGTTCTCGCATACTGGCCTTGAGGGTCTGTCCCAGGATTTGCAGCCCTTTGGAGTGACGTGACAGTTTAAATATACGAAACACCCTGACCAGACGTATGATGCGAAGGATGGCCAAAGACATATTCTGCCCGGAGCTCTCTTCAGGCTTTGTGACCAGTTCGGTCACCACAGTGACAAAATAGGGGATGATGGATATAATGTCGATGATGTTCATAAGATTGTGGAAAAACTCTCTTTTGCTCGGGCAGACCAAAAATCTGATACAAAGCTCAAAGAAGAACCAGGCAATGCAGGCGGTTTCAATCATGAAAAAGGGATCAGAGAAAACTGTGGGCATTACACCAGGCGGAGCCACAGTGCTGGAAACTCCAGAGAGGTTGACGGGCTTCGTGGCCGTGGGCGCAACAATGTCAGTCTCATCTCTGAATTCCGGCAGCGTTTCCATGCAGAAAATAATGATGGAAATGACAATAACAAGCACGGACACGAGCGCAACACATCGAGCCGCATTGGAGCTCTCTGGGTACTCGAGCAGCAGCCAGAATTGTCTGGAGACATCATTATTAGGCAGCGGTATCTCAACATCCCGAAGGAATCCTTCTTCATCTCGAAACTGCTCCATGGCTTCATTTCCAAGCCCGTAAAACATTATTTCATCAGCAAACACATCCAGAGGAACGTTTGCTGGACGTCTGACCTTGCCCCCAGACTGGTAGTAATACAAAATCCCGTCAAAGCTAGGCCGGTTACGATCAAAGAAGTATTCGTTCCTCATCGGATCAAAGTAGCCCATCCTCTTCTGAGGGTCTCCTAGCAGTGTATCTGGGAACTGGTCTAATGTTTTGAGCTGAGTCTCGAAGTGAAGCCCGGCGATGTTAAGAATGACTTTTTGGTCTCCATCGTCCAGCCCTCTTTTATCGACAAAAAGGTCCTCGCAACACTCCTTAGCAAGTTGGCTAAAGATTGCTTCACTTTCCTTCATGCCTTCACTGCTTAGAAGCACCTTCCAGTTGGAGGTCATACTGGAGCGACGACTTCGGCCCTCCATGCTTGGAGTTAGCATTGGGGTATGAGGTACTTCCACCGTGTGTATAAATGGAAGTGGTGTTGAAGATGAGGATTCCCACGTGCACGAGGGAACGGGACTGGTGCGGCATGGTGTGCAGGTGGCAAACTGTGGGGCTCGTAGTCGGTAGTTGCCACCTGGCATGTCGGGTATGTCCACAGTAAGAGCTGTGGTCTCATCCGCATAAGCGTCCTCATCCTCGAGGCCCACGTCAAGCTCATCTGAGCTCCCAAAGTCTACCAGGGCCATGTCCATAGTGGCTCCAGTTCAGCCAAAACAGACCAAGAGGACCCAGGTTAAAATAACCCGACACAGCTAGAGAAGTGGCTCAGTCAGTAGATAGCAACTGATAGGCAGTCAGACAAGTCATCTTTTTTTCTCTTCCACACCTGCGAAATGTGAGAGACAAAAAAAAAAATCGTCAGTTTGACATAAAAACGGTAACATATGTATTTGAAAACCCTCAGAGAGGCAAAATATGTTGGAGGCAAAAGATACACATGCAAAGAGAGGACGAAAAAAGACAAGACTTCAATTTTCTTTTGTTTCTTTATTCATACTGTGATGAGTCATGTTAACAGTGAACAAACACCATGCACTCAGATCTTGGTCTTTTGTTGAGCTAAAATAAAGTGTTTTGAAATGTTGGAGAAACTGACATATCTTGGCCACATTGTCAAATGAATCTGTGCATATATTAGCGCTTTATGGGTAAGGGTCTTGCTTCCTTTTACAACAGGAGAATCATTCAAACTGCATCATGACCCCTAAATCCATACATTTTAGGAGTATGAAAGTGGTGCTGTGACAGTGTGTGTGTGTGTGTGTGTGTGTGTGTGGTGTTGTAGCTTTGATTAACAGATTGATTGTCATCAAATCAAAAAAATAAATAAACATATAGGCCCATACATATACCACAGTGCCCTATTTTCATAGTGAGGCGTCCGTGAACGGGTGCATCTTCATTTTCATGCCAGGGGCAAGTCGAGTTTATCATATTTGGGAATTTGGCAGACCGCCTTCCGCCTTGCCGGGTTTTCCGGCGGATGGATCTGGTGCGCCACCAGCGCCCCTGACAATTTGGTGACACAAAGTAGCGCTCGTTGTAAAAATGGGCGCATCTTTATTTTCGTGTCGTCACAAGTCTAGTTTAGAGTGTTTATGATTTTGGTAGACCTCACTATACATCAAAGGGCGTTCTGGCATATTTTTTTTTGGATACCCGGGTGCACCCGGTAACTTAGTGACCAAAAGTCGAATAGGTTTTTGACTATCCAAAAGCATGTCTAAGTTGTCACCCAGGTTTTGTCACATGAATTTGGTGGATTTGATCAAGGTACAGGCAGATGGATTCTAACCGCTACAATTTGTGGTGAATGTCAAAGTATTCATTAAGAAATATGACAACAGGGTGGGAGCAGGGTGGCCCGGTGATCCAGTGGTCAGCGCGTCAACCTCGCAGTGCAGAGGTGCAGGGTTCAATTCCAGCTCCGGCCTCCCTGGGTGGAGTTTGCATGTTCTCCCCGGGCCTGTGTGGATTTTCTCCGGGTACTCCGTTTTCCTCCCACATTCCAAAAACATGCATGGCAGGTTGATTGGGCACTCCAAATTGTCCTTTGGTGTGAGTGTGAGCGTGAATGGTTGTTTGTCTATGTGTGCCCTGCGATTGGCTCGCAATCGGTTCAGGGTGTACGCCGCCTACTGCCCGAAGACGGCCTGGATAGGCTCCAGCACGCCCCGCGACCCTTGTGAGGATAAGCAGTTCGGATAGTGGATGGATTTAGAGGTGGGACAATACCTCTGAATTATTGAAGTCAACAAATTGAACAACTGAGTATCATTATCATCTTAAAATATTTTAATTGTACCTCCAACCAGGGCACACAATCATGGATGGAGTGGGGTCACCCACTCAGGGGTGGAAGTCGGTCTCCAGGTATCGATTCACAGTGGCCATCTTTTCATCATCCTCAAGTGGAGACCTTTTAAATGTTTCTATGCATTTTATGTTCACCCGATCTCCTGCGTCAACATGCCATGTAGACCGTGACTGTTTTGGAGCACTCAATAATTCAATAAATGTTGCTTTTCCAATATCTACTAATGTGAGTCGTCAACATTCAGCATCTGCCCACAAACATATCAGTTGTGAAATAGGGTCTGCCCTGCAACCATACATTTTCAAACCGTTCTGTTCTTCTGGGGCTACAGTGACCTTTTGCAGAAGGCAACGGCACAAATGCCATACTGTAGCATGTGAACACTCTGCTAATTATAGTGCATGGAATCGCCCTAATTGTCGGCGCAAACCAGCTCAATTTCCATCAAGGCCGAGGTGATGGCAATCAAGAGCCACCATAAAATGTATTCTCATGCTGATCAAAGGTAATTTTTTTGGTCAATTTGATTTATGATTCATCATTCAGAAAGTAACACCGAACCTATTAATACATGGATCATGACAAGGGGAGATGAAATTATACATCCTCACACCCCGTGTCTTCCATGGTCTATTTTCAACTTTTTTCATGATTCATTCATTACGTCCCTATATTTTAGTCAACTTCAAGATCTATGCAGTCTTGTGATAGATGAGGCTGACTCTCCATCGCTCTGCCCTGTACTGTCCGAACAGTCTTCCATCATTAGAAAGCAGGGCTCTTCTTGGCAACGGCAGAGCTTATGAATGATTAAATGTCAGATTCCAGGATGCACAAATCCCATTGGCATACCATGTTGTCCACACGCTGTAAAACACATTGGCAAGTAAGCAAGGCGACTGTGCTTTGTCACAAGAGCATGCCTGAACAAACTCCGCAAGCTCCTTGTCAACAGTGTTTAATCACTGAGTCTTTATCTGTTTCCCACTATCATGATCTAATCATTCCTCTGCTTGGATATTTATTTTTGTAATTTGCATTACAGGACAAAAAAAAAAGTCACAGATCAATGACTCAAATGATAATTCTGTAAAATTCATTTATGGGTTGCCAGGGTTTGTGAATCACAAGAATGGAAAATGAAGAACACTGACACAATTGACAAAATAATAGTTACATTTTTTACCAAACAAAAGTACATTGAATCTGGGAGTCCAATTTCATTCCAAAGAAACAGCATGACCTTGAATTTGTGGCAGGACAGCTTAAAACAGAGGTGTCACATGGGGCCCATGTGAACGCCTGGCGCTCTGTCTATTCTTGCCATTCTAATAATACACAACATTGAGGGAGAAAGCCACAAGATAATAGCATGCGCCATATGTGATGATAATGTTCATAAAAAATGAGGAGTGCAACTAAAGTGAAATACTGGGTGTAGCATCAAAAATATGGTATGGCGTGCTGCTCTGAGAAACACATTTTAACCCCTGTGACTTCACCAGATGTGTGTAAAACGTGAACAGATGTTCAGCCAGATCTAGTTTAATGTCAAACCAACTCTTCTATCGTAGCGCAGTTCATACGGCCAAATATTTCAACTTGTGACCCGTTGCTGTAGTTCTTACAGTTAGTCGAGTGGAATAAAGGAAAGGAATAAACAAATGTAGGTACAGCAAATAACAGATGGCCCGCAAGGGAGACCCTGACACAAATTTTCTAAATATGCCAAATATGTATGCTCTTGGTCGAGATTTTACCCGTTAATTGTAAAAAATAAATTCCTCAAACTCATTTTGTGGTTGCATTTTACAGGACTATGAACATAGTAAATATTGGTCTTTAACACATGTACATTATCTTCAGTGCATGACGAAGTAACATGGTCAATAATTATGTCAAAAGAATCTCTATTGTGTGCTTGACCTTGTGCATTGTCCACTCTGTTATGATTTGGTAGCAGCGTGTCTTTGGTTGTGGGAGGGCATTCATTGGTAGAGGTGATATTTTTGGACAAGATTTTTGGGATTAATGCAGGCTGGGCAGCACAGTGCCATAAGCCGAGGGATCACTTGTGTCAGATCAAACCAGATGCCAGCTAGCCATCATAGATAGGCAGACGAATACAAAAAGTAGCCCCCACACACATACACAAACACAGGCACACACCCGTGCTTAAAACATGATTCATATTTTGAGGCAGTGTATTTGGAAAATAAACAGGTTTAAAGGTTTTTCACAGTGTGGGTTCACCAGGACATGCACCATTTGTTGGTTGGTCTAAATGTGGTTCTTTTGAGCAAACAATACATATTGGAAGCAATCAAATGCAGAGGTGCCTTGTGGTACGAATTTAATTAATTCCATGACAATGTTTGTATCTACAAAGACTCGAATGTATCTCTCATCATCTTTACTCAGAGAAATGATCGGAAATGACAATCGATTCAAGCCTCCTCAAAAAAGAACAAAATATTTTGTATTGTGTTTTAATAAGAAAAACACCATTGTATTGTACTTTATAAAAACATTTATTTAAAAAAAAGTTGCATATGTTGCTTTTATGCAATGGACATTGTGATGCTCCTTCTGTGCACTAATCCACAAAGGTCGCGGTGCGTGCTGGAGCCTAACCCAGCCGTCTCACACACACACACACACACACTGTATATATCACCCTCGGTCAGCTGGAACGCCCAGCAAGGTGCGACACACTCTGCCAAATTCCCAACCATGGTAAACTAGAGTTGTCCTGACACCAAAATGAAGATGCGGCAGTTTTTCATCCATGTATGTTAGGAATAGCAATCAATTGCAGATCCACAGATCTCTTCTTCGGTCAATCAGCACTTTCGTTTTTGAGACAATGGCATGTAGAAGAATCTCCGGAAAGTCGAATTTCCTAAGCAGCTCTTAACCTTCATAGCACCTTTCCTTAACCTTTGCGGTATAAGTCAGGGAGAGATGAAAAGGAATTACTTTTCAAATTTAGGAAAGGACAGCGTGTTTTTAGGAACATAGCGAAGCCCCTAGTCAGTACATCTTGACTTTTTTTTTTCTACATCTAACATCATGCCCACATTGAACTCCCAAGGCATCATTGTCACCTAGAGTCGTTCACATTTACAGCCATATCCACAATTAATAGAGAATTTAACCATAACTTCCATTTGTGAAATAAATTTGTTGGCTTTCACCGATTAAACACTGCAACTTAGTGTTTTTCCCCACTGCACATCAGTGGACCACATGTGTTGTCCCCGCGAGGCATTTATAAGATGCAAGCTGACAGGGGTGTGTCAGCAGGCTCCAGGCCAAGTTCCTATGCACAGCAGCTGGGTCCAAAATCCGTCTTTGGCCTTTTCACACATGTGCGCCCACACACCAACACACACGCACACGCACACGCACACACACGCGCACACGCACACACAAGCACACACACACACACACACGCACACACACACACACACACACACACACACAAACACACACAAACACACACACACAGAAA
>CAAKHF010014261.1:0-11910 GCA_901007745.1 Hippocampus kuda
CCCGTGCCTGCGTGGGTTTTCTCCGGGTACTTCGGTTTCCTCTCACATTCCAAAAACATGCATAGCAGGTTAATGGAACACTCTAAATTGTCCCTGCGTGTGAGTGTGGGTGTGGATGGTTTTTCATCTCTGTGTGCTCTGCGATTGGCTGGCAACCGGTTCCGGGTGTCCCCCGCCTACTGCCCGAAGACAGTTGGGATAGGCTCCAGCATGCCCTGCCACTCTTGTGAGGATAAAGCGGATCGGAAAATGGATGGATGGATAGATAATATATGAGATCTTTGAGTATCATTTCAGTATCTCGAGGCCAGGCCGAGTGTCCTCTTTTTTAGAAATCAAAATATGGTCACCATATTTTATATATCAAGCGACCATTGTCTCATCCGCCGTAATGGACACAACTGTGCACAGCAATTGGGAAGGAGTAAAGAAGGATTGTTCACTCCAAATCTGCAGTGACTGCCGGTAGCTCAAAGCAATGTTGGAGTTCGATGCCTACCTGATATCCTAAATTATGCCTCGAATCAATGATCTTCTGGAAAAGATTGGACTGGCCTGGCCAGTCTCAGCACCGGCAGGTACCGTTGGAAGCATCCAGTTGGCCCTGCACGGCATTCCGGACACCTGCTGGTTTCTTCTAGTTCACCATGATGTCCTTTGGGTTCCATGAAGCACGTACCACTTTCCTTCATGTTTGAGATGTTCCTCCAACATTGAACTGATCAGGATCACTATCGGGCTTCTGTAGCTCTTGCTGATGAAATGATCATTTCAATCAGATGAGGTAAATGTGCTAACCAGTCTACACCATGCTACAAAGCCTGTGTGGGTTTTCTCTGGGTACTCTGTTTTCCTCACAGTCCTCTGCTATTCAATCCAAACAAATCATCTATACAACTCACATGATGATGCTTTTATTTGAAATATTACACTGGTTGACAGAGGGCATGATCCTATCAAGTATATATAGTGGCACCATTCTATTTAAACAGTAAGGTGTGAAAAACATCTGCTGTAGCTTCGACATGATCATACTGTATCTTGGACAGCTGGTGATAAACCAGCGGCTGTAAATCAAAGTCGGCGTCTTGCAATTAAGTGAAAAAAATTGTAGGATTGCATTTCAAGTCAATGCGTCTAATTGTTTTACATAAAAGAGCTCGAAATAAACTCTGCAGAAAGCCAAATTCACTACCGGTAATTAAATTGGTCACATTAGACAACATGTTAACGTTTTTACATCTTGGTTTCATATTTAGTAGAAACATGCAGACTGTCCCGATTTGAGAATGGTAATTTGTATTTTGTGTGAAGTAACCCTCCTTCATCACAGTTGTTAGGATTAAATTCAGAATAGTTCAACGTCATTCATGAATAATGCCAAGAAGCTCCTATTCAGCCACGGTAATTTGGTGTAATGGGAGAGTATCCACATGTAACTGGGGCCTGGCCTTGCTGTACGATTGCATGTTTAGCTCAAACATTGCTGTAATCCTCCAAAGGCTTACCCTGTAGCTCTCCATCCATGGATGAATGTCGTAGATCTTTAAATCTGCACTCAATCAACCACTATCTTACTTCTGCAGGGTTTTTTTTTTTTCACCAAACAGTTACGATTTAGCACACTTCTCCTGATGGGGTTCTGCTCCATCCTTTGGCTGCAGTTGGACATCTGACCCTCTCACCAAGGTGCTTCCTCTAATCGCTCGCAATGTTTTATTCATGGCACCTGCAGAACACAGGTAAACCGCCACACCACAGCAAAAACAAATGTCTTAGTCTCCAAGGAAGAACCACTTTGCCCGTTGCAGACACCTCACATCTCAACAGTGCTGTATCGGCAATGGTGACAGTCTTTTTTACCGTGGATATCGCTTGCTTTATTTAAGCACTCTATTTTACTCAGAAGATATCCAAATATTTAATCAAAGATTATTCCATGGAATCAAATGTTCCTGTTGTGCTCAATGAGATGCCATTTGAAGCGCTCTGGCTTTTTCTACTTTAGCCTAAAAATAGTGATGTTTAATATCGACCCTATTAATAAAGTCATCTCGGAAAGTTTTATTTTTGTTCAGTCCAGGTAAGGTTTAGGCTTATTGACACAAACAATGGGAGAAAATCAGCCACCAAGGTGGCCTGTACATAACGCAGTGAAACGGCATCATATAAATGAGAAAGAAGAAATTCACAAGCCCTCCATTGCACTTCAATTACTGATGCGATGTTAACATGGCTGTCAGTCATTGGCCTCTGTTGGTCGTCTCACTTGTGTCAATCAAACCTAATTTCATTCAACATAAATAATATTGGGTGTCACCGTGATTGACTGACGAGCATGTCTGCATCAGAGTGCAGAAGTCGTGGGTTTGAATCGGCCCCAGCTTTCCCGTGTGGAGTTTGCATGTTCTTCCCGTGCCTGCATGGGTTTTTTCCGGGATCCAATTTTGCACACTCTAAAAACATGCATGGCAGGTTAATGGAATGCTCTAAATTGTCCCCCGGTGTGATGATGAGTGCAAATGGTTGTT
Organism: Hippocampus kuda; assembly: GCA_901007745.1. Lineage (NCBI taxonomy): Eukaryota > Metazoa > Chordata > Actinopteri > Syngnathiformes > Syngnathidae > Hippocampus > Hippocampus kuda. The sequence continues at coordinate 2,532 of CAAKHF010014261.1, forward strand.
TGTCTATGTGTGCCCTGCGATTGGCAGGCAACCAGTTCAGGGTGTACCCCACCTGCTGCCCAAAGACAGCTTGGATAGGCTTCCACATGGATAATGGATGCATGGCTAATTTTTTTTTAATACCTTTTTATATTTAAAAATAAAAAAAAAGTGCTCTACAGGGGTCATGGTATTGTGCAAGTAATCTCCGCACAACTGCATTACAGGAATAAAAGTATTGATGATTATTAGTATTCTTGAAGTAAAATGACATGGACAGGATATATGACATACGATAACACTACCCTATCTTCTCCCACAGTTTTTTTTTTTTAGCACCCATTGAATGAGAGAGGATTAAAGACACAGCCCTGACGCATTTCCAAAAGGGACCCTTCAAGGCAATCAGTCAATTTGAACCAGAGGTCCTCTTGATCACGTCTTTTCCCCTCATGAAAAATGCAAGAACTGTCCCTCATGATCAATAAAACCCGTACGACAGTGATCACAGTCTGCAAAGCACCTGTGAGACGACAGCCAATTGTGGAATGACTGAAATTGATAACATGTCGACATTCACTCGGCACTGAGTCCTCGGTCTCCTCTCTTTGATCGTTCAAAATGAATCAGTGTCAGTCTTTGATCAGGATGTGGCGCCCCATTCAGGGACTGAGAAAAAGAGACAGGAAGCAGGACAGAAACCGTCACGTATTTACCCCTGCATTTCAGTTCCTCTAATGATTATTCACCTCCAGTCATTTTATAACAGCTCGGAGGAGGCTAAGAGCTGGACTAAAGCCTTCATTATTAAAGATCTGAGTGAACATTATTGCTTTTACTGCATGAAGCAAATGCTTCGAGCAATTATAATCATTATCATTTATCCGCTGAGACGTGCTTGACGCAAATTGGCTCTACATCAGTAATTATGAGATGCACCCCTTTCTCAAAGGGAGGTGCGTGAAGTTTTTGTGGTGCTTCTAAAATGAAATGATGGATAATCTTGGGCACTTTTTTTTTCTAAAGATCCCACATTTGTGTCACCGGTAGTCAAAAAGTCTAATTACCTTCTAAAAGGCATCTTAGCAGCTCCATTAGATTTTCTCTTGTTATACAGCCAACAGACAGGGTAAGAAGTGTGCTGATAGAGCCAGGGTGGTCTTCTATATGAGAACAATACGCATTATAACATGCCTGATCTTTATTTCTGTTCTAATGTGGACATGCATACAAATTTAACATGTGAGGGGTGCTTCAGTATCAATGACAGGTCCATTGTACAAATGTAGATCATCAGAATGCATTATATCACTGTTATTGGTGGATAACAGTATTACTTTTTATATATTATGGCTTTAACACAGGGGTCTTCTTCAGTAGAGAAACTGTTACCCGAGACTCTGTGACCTCTAAATTCCAGCTGTCAAGCTAGCAAAAAATAGCTGAGTTCAAGCAGTGTAACCATGGCCCTCTGAATGCACAACAACCAGTCAATCCATTATCCAGGTGAACGTTTATGCACACAGTAAAGGACGCATTAATATACTACTCATTAATTTCAGGTTTTATCACTTCCCTACCCTCTCGCTGGAATGCTGCTGAGGGAGAAAAGGGGTTTGGAGCTGCAGGACCAAACAAATGTCTGCACTAAAAAGGCAATATGAGAGCCAAACACCAGCAACAGTATGTGTTTACTTGTTACACCTCTTCCAAAGTTTGCCATCGCCTAACAACTTTTGAGAAGATTGTTTCATGCATGATAGAGTTTTGGCACTACATGCAATGCAATTTGCTTACCACGCAAAAAAAAAAAATGATGAGGATGCTATTCTTTATATGCTTTGAATGGTGAGAAAATGCCAATAGCGCTGTCAGGTCATTGTTTTGATGAATCTTTTGCTTTTAGCACTATGCAGACCATCACTTTTCTTCTCCAAACTCAGTCATGATATTTTCATTCTGCTTTGAAACATTACATGTCCATCAGGTAGACCACTGTGGTATAATATTCAAATCATGCGCATATTGTTTTCACATGTTGAAGCCATTTCTGTTCAACATGGCTTTGAAGTCATGCATTTGATATCTGTTGATGGCCCAAATAATTAGCTTTTTCTTTATAGATTCTTTGATTTTATGGATTTAATTTACTCTGCACTACTTCCTGAACTCCCCTAAGGTCTTTCCATGATTTTGTGTCTAAATAAATGTGGATGTTATTCTTCTAGATTTAATACTTACAGGAGTACAGGAGAGTAGGATTTTGTTCACTGGTGTGAACATAGCCAGCTGCTCCAAAACAACACAAAGACCAAAGAGTTTGTGATTGATTTTTATTTAAAAAAAAAAGTCTTCACATACGCTGGTTAACATTCAGGCCTTGCACATTGAGACAGTGGACTAATTTAAGTAACCAAGTATTCACCTAAATAATCAACTGGACTGGATAGACAACACAAATGCTCTTTACGAGAAGACCAAAGTCACTTCTACTTGTTCAGGAGCTTGACGTCCTTCGACAGAAGCAGGGGCTTGCTCGAGAGCATTTATGACACTGTGGTGGCCTCTGCAATGGTTTATGTCATTGTGTGCTTGGGAAGAGGCATCACTGACAGAGATAGGAAGAGGCTTAACTGCCAACCGGAATCTGTCGGGGAGGTTGCAGGCAGAAAGGTTGTTGGCCAAGCTGACATCCATCATGGACAAGACTTTACACCCCCTGCGTTACACTGTAGAGTCCCTGAGCAGCTCCTTCAGTGCCAGACTGTTACACCATAGGAGCAGGAAGTAGTGCCATAACAGGTCATTCCTGACTACAGCAATAAGACTGTTCAATAAGTATATGGCACGCACACACACATGCGCGCACACATGCACACACACACACGTGTTCACAGAACACTTTATGTGCAATACTGTTTTTTGTGTCCACCAAAAACACAAGGTGTAAAACATCATGCACAATGTTGCCGAATTATTTTAAATTGATGCTGTTTGTAGATAACATTCTTCTTCTCGTCTGGTTTATTTTGATATTGCTTGTCCTTTTTATGGGACAAGCGTCTGCTGTGATGCGGACGTTGTATCGGTCTGTCGTGGTAAAGAAGGAGCTGAGCAAAAGGGCGAAGCTCTCAATTTACCGGTCGATCTACGTTCCAACCATCATCTATGGTCACGAGCTATGGGTCGTGACCGAAAGAACGAGATCCCGGATACAAGCGGCCGAAATGAGTTTTCTCCGCAGGGTGTCCGGGCTCTCCCTTAGAGATAAGGTGAGAAGCTCGGTCATCCGGGAGGGGCTCAGAGTAGAGCCGCTTCTCCTCCACATCGAGAGGAGCCAGATGAGGTGGCTCGGGCATCTGATTCGGATGCCTCCTGGACGCCTCCCTGGTGAGGTGTTCCGGGCATGTCCCGCTGGCAGGAGACCCCGGGGACGACCCAGGACACGCTGGAGAGACTATGTTACCCAGCTGGCCTGGGAACGCCTCGGGATCCGCCAGGAAGAGCTCGAAGAAGTGGCTGGGGAGAGGGAAGTCTGAGCTTCCCTCCTAAAGCTGCTGCCCCCGCGACCCGACCCCGGATAAGCGGTGGAAAATGGATGGATGGATGTCCTTTTTATTAAATTGTATCTTGTCATTTGCTGCTGTAACCAGTGCTGTAACTTCTTTTCTTCTTCTTCAACCTTTAGAGCTAAGGCCAATTCAATTGTATTCAGTTAACCCTAAGAAGTATGTTTTTGGAATGTGGAAGGAAGTCGGAGTACTGAAGAAAACCCACACAAGCACAGAGAGGAAATCCAAAGTCCTCAGAGGGATTTGATTGAACACCCAAACCGTGTCAATGACTTGTCCACCCTGTCACGGTTTTGTATTTATTTATTTTAAATTTTCAAATCAGGGCGGTACCGTAGGCGACTGGTTAGCACGTCCACCTGACAGTGTAGCGGTCTAGCATTGGATTAAGGGCTCTGGCTTTCCTGTGTGGGCTTTGCATGTTCTCCCTGTCCCTGTGTGGGGTTTCTCTAGGCACTCTGGTTTCCTCCCACATTCCAAAAACATTCATGGCTACTATATAATCCATTGAGAGAGAATTGCGACGTGCGTTTGAAGTAGTTTGGTTCAAATGATGATGTGTGCGCCTACTCTGGTGTGAATGCAGCTGCAGCCTGCATGTGGTTTTGTGTATTAAAAAAATAAAATAAAATAAAAAAACTTTCCATTATCAATATCGGATTGATGTCATGATATTTGCCGTAGGTTGGTATTATTGGTATTTAATCGATTTCGCTCATTGCTCGGACACATTGGACTAAAAAACAGCTTTCCTGCTTTGCAGATGAGAGAGGGAAGCCTCGTTCCAGAGATCACAATGTGGTGTTGCATAGCTTCGTTGTCAGCTGTCAGATGCTAAAAATTTACCTCTGACAACCTGCCGTCAATACTCAGCGTGTGCTCCTTACATTTTCATAAATAATACCAATCTTTTATCTATACTTCATGTAAGAAATACATTTTGTGATAAAGAGCCATTTTCATCTTGTCATTTGTTTCTGCTTTTGACTAAACTTATGTTTTACAAACAAAGATCTGTTGAAATTGGAAAAGTGAAATCCTCACCTAGTTATCGAATCAATAAACAAGAATATAACAGTATCGCGGCAACCGTGCATGTGATTTATGGCTTGCAGGGAACGGTAAATCCCAAAATGTGTAAACAATATTGCAGGAATCGTGCAAATGTCATGTTTATTGCTTCAAGGTTATTTGTTGTTTGCTCGCTGGCTTCATCATCTGGACGTCCTGCACCCAACAATTGATAAACCGCACATGAGAGGTTAACAATTTATGATTTTTAAACTGTCGGCTCCAAAATGTCGGCACTCACACAACACACACAGACGAGGTAAGCGGTGCAAACATATGAAGCGGTCGGTAAATATTTTTTGTTTTTAGCCTGTCTCTGTGCGGCCAGTGATCAAATGCGACGCACGCCATGGGCCAGTGCTCGGGGATCAGTATTCGACATGCATCACAAGTATGCAAAAGGCCACAAAACAAATTAGACAGCAAAGGCGTCACAGCACAGAGGCCAAAGAGACAAAAGTTGAGGAACAAATGATTGTGAGGTTAGAGGAGAGAAGAACAGGAGTTATTTGGTTGGCCGTGGCCAATAGAGGGAAAGTGTGAATGTATGGGATATTGGATGTTGTGACCGGGCCAGTGGAGGGCACAAGGATGGATTGGCCACTACGGACCGGCATGGAAAGCCAGAACAAGAGAGGGAAAGATGAGATGATGGAGGTGTTGAGGAAAAACAGGGGGAGTAAGGAGAATATCAATGGCCAGACAGCGACGCGTATGGATTTCTCTTCAGTCTCTTCAGTGCAGGACTTTACAGCTGCACACGAGTGGTCGAATTAGCAGGGAGAAAAAGAGGGCCTCCTTATCCTCCCCTGAGAAATCAACACTTATGCGTGAAAAGCTCATTTGACGGTTTAACTTTGTCTCTCGGCCCATTTTTGAATCTGAATCGCCGTTTCCTTTTCATGCCCTGAATCTTGTAAGTTCATACAATAGAAGAAACATCAGGTGGTGAGAAAATAAAGAGACATCACACAAATTATCCATAAAAAAGAATGACAATGTGTAAGATTGATCTCACGATGAAAAAAGGAAACTTTTGAAGAAGCATTGTTATTACAAAGTGTAACCTTGTTATTATTTGCATAATTCCAATTATTCCACATTGACACGTTTCCTTCCTGATGTGATTTGTGCTGACTGTTAATACCATCAGCACAAACAAAAGAATCTCACGTTGGTTCTCAGCTTGAGTCTGACGATTTATTTGTGCAATATGTTTGATGAAATAAAACAAATCAGAAAGCTGTAAAAGACTGACTCTACAGTAAAGAAAGGAGAATAGTGTTGTGAGTGTCGCAAAATCCCCTCCTCACCCGCCATTTTTTCAACACCCGCAATCGATTGGGTTGCAGGCCATGTCAAAAGTTATTCTTCAGATATGCTGAGGGCCACTAGAGAATGGACGGTGGGCCGCAAATGGGCCTTGGGCTGTCATTTGGACACCCCTGTTATGAAATATGGAATGCTTCTCATGGACAAAGCATTGGCTGTATTCATTCCAACTAATATCTCTGAGTACAGGGCAGGTAGACCTTGGCAAATGCCTGGATGCTCATTCTTCAAATTGGTTGAATATTTGAATGCTGCCGAGCAATATAAAAACAGGTTCATGAAGAGAGTATCAAAATCTTAACATGGGAGTCAATACAGTCCCTCTCAGGTTGTACTTGGTATTCTACTTCATAACTTGTAAGTGAAAGTACCTTCAGTTGAGGTTAGATGCTTTAAAAAAAAAAAAAAAAAAAAAGAACCAATCGGTAGTCAGTTGGAGTGAATGCTCTTGCCCCCAGCAAAGATATATTGCCCAGATTTTACTTTTTTATTTATTTTGGAGTGTCCAATCTACCCGCCAGTTTTCCCTGCGGACACCTGCAACACCAAAACTTAGATTTTTCATTTGTTTTGAAATAACTGGACCACATTCAATAATATTGTGTTTTCATTCTTCTTTAGTTTGACTTTATTTTTACAATCACGGTCCAAGCTTAATATACTGCTATGATCATGTTTTAACGGAGTCATACATGTGGGTGTGTGATCATATTTGAATCCATCATTGATTCTTTGATATCACTACAGTGAAAAACAAAATGCCTATTGAAATTCTATTTTTTATTTTGTTTTTTTGTTTTTGTTTTTTCCCACAACAACAATGGAAAAAAAACTACAGTAGATCCTCAATAATTGATTGTGTGATGCTGGTTGACCTAGAAAGAAAGAAAAAAAAACATTGAAACATTCCCATTGAGAGTTATCATCTTTGATACACACATCTATGGTGGGTTAGAAAGACATACACACCTGTAAAACAACAACACAAATTATACCTTTTGAGTCAGCCTTTCCTGCTTCGTATACCAAAGTCTTGCACCAAGATTTTCAGAAGGTTTTACTTATAGGGAGCTGCTGATGGGGTCGTGGTACACTCGCCTGACTTGTGAGTGGCCAGCGGTGGATCAGTTCCCACTCAGTGGCGATGTGAATGTGGATGTGAATGGTTGTGGATCTCTATATGTGCCCTATGACTGACTGGCGACCGTTTCAGGGTGTACCCCGCCTTTTGCCAGAAGTCAGCTGGTAGAGGCTCCAGCATCCTCCCATGAGCTGTTGAGGAAGAGCGGTGTTGAAAATGGATGGATGGATTGGATGGATGGATTGCTGTTTGTGTGAGTAGTTCCTTTTTCAGTACAATCTTCCTGGTTGTTGTATGTACAGGGATGGAGATATTCAAGTAAGCATGTTAGCTGCAACGTTAACTGTGGATGTGTTCTTAAGAATGACATTCATTTCTTGAGAAAAAGAAAAAAAAGAGAAATTTGCCTCACATTGTCAGACACTCTACTGCTTTTAATGGTATTTCCCATATTGGACTATGTTTATCAAAGCGTTGGGGATCTCAACATGTCAAGTGGTAAAACGTAAATGATCTCTCCAACTCAACTGGACTACTTTGAGTGATGTGATCCTTTGTAGGGGTTGCTGCGATCAAGAACTCTTTTGCAACAGAAACGAAAGGAGTAACGTGATGTCCTGTGATTCCCAACAGAAGGATCGCCTGTGAAGAAGATAATGAGTAAATCAATGAGACTGGTTGTAAGACTCAGGCAAAGTCATGCCTGCTCGGTTGGGGGTAAGCTGTGTCTTACTATCAGGCCTCCAGCATCATCTGAAACTAAACGTCTCCCATGCTTTTGAGTGAAGCACACAGTTTCTCGGCTTGTTTCGTCATGTGCATCCAAATGTGTATATTTCAAGCAAGTGATGTGACACTCGGAAGAAAAGAACTGGGATGGATGAATGCTTCATCTGCCATATTCTTGCTGAAGAACATGGCCACTTGACAGGCAAAAAAGTGGGATTATGTAATTGTGCCGTACTATTTGTACGAGTCATGGTTACCCTCCTTCAACAAAAGCTTCAGTGAAGCAGATTTCTACTGAGAGGTATTGTTAACTCCACTTCATCAAGTGACCAGGTTTACTAGTTAGCTTCAGTTTATTTCAAAAAAGGATTGTTTCTCTTGAACGACAACGATAGGGCGGAAAGGGGCCATCTTCTCCAAATGAGCTGGAAGCCCCACAAAATAAGCCAGGACTGTCTTCATGAACAGACCTTGACGAAGCAGCTGCGGCCTGTACACGCATACACAACCAGACAATCACACGCGCATACACATCCTTATCATCACCGTCTTCATCGTTCCTCTTCTCCCCCCCTGCGGCGTGGAATGATCTGCAAGCGCTCGACGGAACGTGCAGCTAGTCGGACGGACTGCGTCGCGGTCACCCCCCCCCCCTCCCCCCCCCTTCCCCCTCCCCCCCCCCCCCCCTCATTACATGTTATGTCTTGTGACTTGTTGTAACTGTCAATGCTTCTTTATGTGCTAGGGTCTTTTTTTATCCTAGACTTAAATTATCCTCAGATGAGGATAGTTCAAGCGTGTTTTTTTTTCCCCTCCCCCTACCTTGTGGTTTCTTTTCTGGAGTCTGAGTGTAAATTTCCCCATGCGGGACAAATAAAGGATATCTTATCTTTATAAAACTTTAATATCGTACAATAATGAACACATCATTACATTAACAGGATACCATTGTGTAATTTATGTAGTTAGTGTGAAGCCTAAGCTTTTTAAAAATTAACATCTTCAGCGATAACAAACAAGCTATTACACTAACTGATATGCATTTTAATCACCTTGATACAGAGGGGTGCTATTGGTAACCATTTAAACTTGCTTAATTTACACCAAAATGATCGATCAGTTTCTTTGAGGGCACCGTAATTAATCTTTGATGCCTTTACTGCCGGCACAGCACGGACACCGTCTTGCCTTCTTCCTGGACTTGCTCTTGTCTATAGACTATTTTGCCTCTAGGCTTTGCCTTCATCACAGTTCTGCCAACCCTTGTCTGATGTACTCTGAAGAGTTTTTCATTTTGCATGTCAAATAAACCATTGAACCCAGTTGTACTGTTTTCATCTGTTGGAGTAGTTGGTGGGCTACGATGAGCTCCCCCGGGAACCACACCGTACAGTATTTAAGGCTAGTTTACACTTCTGCCGATTGTGTTCACTGTCATGACTATAGAGTGAGTGCTGTTGTTGTGTTGTCCTATCATGACACCTCGGAAATCACTTCATATATATGTGTGTGTGTGTGTGTGTGTGTGTGCGTGTGTGTGTGTGTGTGTGTGTGTGTGTGTGTGTGTGTGTGTGGTGTGTGTGTGTGTGTGAGAGAGAGAGAGACAGACATACTC
>CAAKHF010014262.1:9393-20637 GCA_901007745.1 Hippocampus kuda
CTGAATTGGTTGCCAGCCAATCGCAGGGCACACAGAGACAAACAACCATGCACGCCCGCACTCACACCTAGAGACAATTTAGAGTGTTCAATCAGCCTGCCATGCATGTTTTTGGAATGTGGGAGGAAACCGGAGCACCCGGAGAAAACCCACGCAGGCCCGGGGAGAACATGCAAACTCCACACAGGGAGGCCGGAGCTGGAATCGAACCCGGTACCTCTGCACTGTGAAGTCGACGTGCTAACCACTGGACTACTGGGCCGCCGGTGATATCATTAGCGACGGAAAAAATCATTTCTATCTTCTGTCTTCCTCCGAGATCCACCATGAAGCCACCATCATCAACTTGCTGGAGACCATCATGTTTCACAAGGTCAGTGCCTCAGCGCTTGTCCCCCAGCAGCATCGTAGATATACACATCAAATGATATTTATATATATTAGAAATGGGACCAAGGCAAATTATTTCAAAACGCATTTGACACCTACAAAGCGTGTGTGACTCAATTGACAAATAAAAAAAACTTCAAGAGGTGCCCTAAAAACAAACAGCTGAGATAATGTGGTCGCATAAGTGTCCATACCCTCTTATAAATGGGATGTGGCAATGTTCAGAATTAACCACTCTCATTCAAACTCATGCTCCAGCCAATGAAATCTATTGAGATTATACAGCACATTTGACAATAAAGTTGTACTTGATACTTGATCTTTCATAAGGCTAACCGAGCCAAGAAAACCTTGCATTTGAACAGGGTTGTGTAGAGCTTTTATAGCAGGTGTATTCATGTAGCTATTGACAAGCAACTTGATATTTTGTGTAGGACTCATGCGAGGCTAGCGACGACTCTATTCTTGACTTGGTGGATTACTGCCACCGGAAGCTCACCCTGGTGGCCGCCAACACCGGTAACCACGACGACGTGACCCGCAACACACACAAGGTGGCCGGGGAGGCGCTTCTGTCCTCTAAAGAGGTAAACGAGTGTTGGTTGGGGTCACATCTAGTGATGAAATCAAGGTGATGGTGTGTCTTGTCGTGTCTCTTTGTTTCTTTCTTAGGAGTTGCAGATTCAAGCTGCTGAGCTGGAATTCGACATTTCCTTGAAGGCTTTGTCAGTGCTGCGGTACATCACTGACCATACTGACAGGTACTGTATAGTACCATTGCTGTCCATCAAAGAGCTCATTGGTCAACATTTTGTTACAACAATGCACATTTTTAAATAAAAATCAGATCAGACGGCGCAAACTTTTTTTTCTTTGAGAAGCAAATTTGTTAATCAATAACTTCATATGAGGATTAAGTGACTCATTTTGATGCACAATCGACTGAAAATTGAATAATAATTCAATAATTGGATAAACTATATTTTTTATTCTATTATAGTTTATTTTAACTCTTTTGTAAAGCGCTTTGTGGCAGCTGTTGTGAAAGTGCTTTATAAATAAAGATGTATTGTACTTTTTACATTTCTTTTCATAACAAACTACCAATTTCTTTGCTATATTGGGACAATTTAGAGCTGTGGTGCTGGATAGGGCACCAGATTTGGGCACAACCCGATTTAGAGTCCTCAATGTACCCAATGTACATGTATTTGGGATGTGAGAAGAAACCACTGCAAGCATGGGGAGAGCACACAAATTCCACACAGGAAGGCCAGATTTGAGATTCCAACCCGAAAATTCTCAGCAATGAAGAAGAAGTGCTAACCACTAGCGCCCTCTGCTGCCCTATAGATAATCCATACCGATCAAAAAAAAAAATGTTGCGAAGAGGGTGCACACAAACATCAAACTACACAGATAAAAATATAACCTTGATAATATTAAGAAAACATTACTAGCCCATAAACCTTTCAGTCTTTTGCAATAAGGCCTGTGTCATTTTCCGTTTACAGTATCAGTGCCATTAACCGAATGCTCTGCACGCATAACGTGCCTTGTTTACTGGTGCGCCTGATCGAGTGCTGCCCATGGAGCCGCTGCACAGCAGGTAAGCGTCATTACGCCGCTTGCGTGCTTTGCTTTCCTCTTCTAGTCTACCCATCCATACTTTGGCTCACTATCGACACCCCATGCAGGTGACACGGAGAAGTACATCAATGGTAAATGGCAGAGGATACCAGAGGAAGACCGCCTGAAGATGACCAAATTGGATGGGCAGGTCTGGATTTCGCTGTACAATCTGCTCCTTAAAGAAGACTGCCAACGAAAATATGACTTCAACAGTTTCAATAAGAGTCAGCTTCTAAAGGTGACATATTCTTTATGAATTAGCTGCTATCATGGCTACAAATGCATGTGTCACTCAAGTCCAGCTGCTTTCCGAGTAGAAAGTTATACAGTGGTACCTCCACTTACCGATAACCTCACATCCAGGTTTTTCCAGTTGTGAGACATTGATCAGCAGATTTTTTTTTCCTCTTGAAGAAATGGATAGTTGAGCACAAATGGTGAAGCAACACCCATTGACCGACAATATAAGCTATATACTCTGCAAAAAATACTATTTACTACTGCATTTAATTCAACAGTCGTCACTGTTTTCATCAGTTATTTGAGTATGTTTACATTCCACTGCCCCTCTGTAGCTGAGGCGCGCACACCCGGAGCTGCGCAATAAATTGAAGCATGAAATCATGATGCATAAATGATTTAATTCTATTTCATTCTGTTATTACTGTATGATTTGATAAGGTACAATACTGTAGAGGGCCATTTTTTTTCCATTAAAACATATTACAAAAATTAATCGGATTTTATGGGAGGGCTGGAATTGTCTTGATCTGTTTGTTTGTGTCTGAGTTCCAGCTTGAGCGTTGGGCATTTCCCGTCAACAGTGCACCTGGCTCGCATCATGATTATGTCATGACTTTCATGATTTTGCTCCATAGTTTTTTTTGCCATGTTTTTGTATTGGTTCATATAAATAATGTTTTAGTTCTTACTTTATTCCGTAATTAGAATATTTTTGTCAAAACCACAATCTTTTACAACCTTAAAAATTACAATAATTTTTAAAAAGTCATGAAATAATTCTCTCTGCATATGGGATCTATACAAAATAAGTTTCACTTATTGAATCAAACTATTAAGCTATTTTTCCACAATATTCATATTTATTGAGCTGCACCTGTTTATACTGTATAGTGACTATGGCAGCATTTTTCTTGTTTGCTTTCTCAAAACTGTTTTGACCAAGGAGCTTCCTCCTATTATACGCACTTTCATCCACTTCCTGTTAATGACACAAACAGATGAGCTTTGTTTCTAGCACCATCGACTTCCCAATTCTATCTAGCGTTAGATGTAGTGTTTGTAGTGATGATAGTGGCTTTACACTATAGTACGTCCTCTTTATGTTACACAGCTGCGCAGTTTCCTGACTGAGGTGTTAATTGACCAGCTGCCCAACTTGGCCGAGCTCCAGCGCGTCCTGGCTCATCTGGCAGTTACAGACCCCGAACCCCCAAAGAAGGAACTCGTTTTAGAGCAGGTAAGTTTGGAGTGGTACAATTTGGAGCATACCACGATTCTGTGCCTCAAAAGCGGTTTTGTCGCCATCTACTGGCATCTTGGTACAAAGGATTTGATGTGAGCTGAAGAACTTAATTTAGATAAAAGTAAAGTAGTCCTTAAGGTGGTCCAGTGGTTAGCACGTCGACTTCACAGTGCAGAGGTACCGGGTTCGATTCCAGCTCCGGCCTCCCTGTGTGGAGTTTGCATGTTCTCCCCGGGCCTGCGTGGGTTTTCTCCGGGTGCTCCGGTTTCCTCCCACATTCCAAAAACATGCATGGCAGGCGGATTGACCACTCTAAATTGTCCTTAGGTGTGGGTGTGAGCGTGTATAGTTGTTTGTCTCTGTGTGCCCTGCGATTGGCTGGCAACCAATTCAGGGTGTCCCCCGCCTACTGCCCGAAGACAGCTGGGATAGGCTCCAGCACCCCCCGCGACCCTAGTGAGGATAAAGCGGTTCGGAAGATGAATGAATGAATAAAGTAGTCCTTAAGGTGGTCCAGTGGTTAGCACGTCGACTTCACAGTACAGAGGTACTGGGTTCAATTCCAGCTCCGGCCTCCCTGTGTGGAGTTTGCATTTCTCCCCGGGCCTGCGTGGGTTTTTTCCGGGTACTCCGGTTTCCTCCCACATTCCAAAAACATGCATGGCAGGCGGATTGACCACTCTAAATTGATCCTAGGTGTGAGTGTGGGCGTGGATGGTTGTTCGTCTCTGTGTGCCCTGCGATTGGCTGGCGACCGATTCAGGGTGTCCCCCCCCCCTACTGCCCGAAGACAGCTGGGATAGGCTCCAGCACCCCCCGCGAACCGAGTGAGGACAAAGCGGTTCGGAAGATGAATGAATGAATAAAGTAGTCCTTTGCTGTGATCTAAAGGCATCTTATGGGCAATTAAAAAACTTTTTTAGAGGGCATCAATTCATGATTTTCACAAAGAAAAAATGCAATACTGTATATTAACAATGATTAACTCCACTTCGTTCTCAATGAAACTTTGTATTCACCTTCTGCTTCTCTTCATGTGTAGATCCCTGAAATGTGGAACCACATCATGAGTGAGAATTCCAGTAAGTGGAAGGCCATCGCCAAGTATCAAGTCAAACAAACATTCAATGCCTCTGAAAAGGACCTGAGGTTGCAGGCAAAGAGGTACTCCCCCCCCCCCCAAAAAAAAAAGACTGAAAGGAAAAAGAAGGAAAATAAGGGCTTTCCTTTGCATGGGCATGAATAATGGTTGTCTTGGACCAGGTTGGCTCAGACGTACAATTTGGACGTGATGGAGAGTTTACTTCCAGAGAAGCCAAAGTGTGGCTGTTGTGGGAAGGACGCCGCGAAGAGATGCTCTCGATGCCAAGGGGAGTGGTACTGTCACAGGTAAGGCCATCGGCATTAATTGATAGTTGTCTTTTGATGTCACCACTGTCAAATGATTGTTCATCTCTTGGCTGCTATTTTTTAGAGAATGTCAGGTGAAACACTGGCCAAAACACAAGAAGGCCTGCCAGCTCATGATGGAGGCCAACAAGAGGACTCAAGCTGAACTGAGCAGTCACAACAAAGAATGATGAACTGACAAGAGAGTTTAGAAATGGACCAGACAGTACCCAGACCTAAATCCTATTGAAATCTGTGAGGTGACTTGCTAAAAAAAAATATAGTTCTGATTGGGACTTTTCAATTTTCATGTTTTGTCAACAGCTTCCTGATTGGTTTAATAAACTGCTTCATTTGTTCCAGAGGAAATGTTAAAATTCATTACTAGATTTTTTTTTTGTTTTGTTTTGTTTTCTTTTAACATGCTCATCCATTGCTCTGTCACATTACTACATTTGCACAATGTAATGCGCTCAAATGTAAGAGCTGGGTATGCTGTATGGGTGCTGTGATGTCATTTTTAGTCGACAGTAAGTTACAAAATGGCTACCTCCTGAGATGGGTCAAAACGGGTTTATTTTGCCACTTAATTTATACTCCACAAATGCAATATTAATCAGAAGGCCATGTTTAGACTAGTGTTTGGAACATAGAACATTATTGTAGAACATTTTTGACCTGACTTTCCCATGAACCACGGTGCTGTGGCCCGAATTGTTGCTGGAAAACGCCATCTAGTGGGCAGTAAAATAATTTCAATTTTCCAATTCTGGGTCGTGGGACAGCGTATTTTAATTACATTTACATTAATATAAATGTATGTTGCTGTTGACAAGGAGATGCTCAATTACAATCAAGCTTCCTGCCACCAGGTGACAGTAAGGTGTCAATGCCAAACCGCACCAAAAGGAAAACGCATTGAAGGTTTCAAAACGTGACATATAGAAACCAAACATACATACAACACCACAAAGTTTGGAGAATTTTTGAAAGAAAACATCAGATGAACATCATAAAAGTCAACACAAATCATATTTTTGAATTTGCCGCGAGCCATTTCACACAGGACACGCTGGGCCCTCGGGTGAAAGAACAGTTAAGAAAGCCCATTAGAGCCCCTGAGAATGGAAAGTACTCTGAATAAAATGATTGTCATGAATAAAATGATTGTAAATTAATCATTACAGTTCAAACCCATTGTGGAGGTGTGTAAAGTCAATCACTGTGCAAATACTTGGACACCGTATGCCAAATTTGCTCATTTATCAATGAAGTGGGCTTTCTCAGAGCCCCCTCCACGGCCTGCTTGAAAACATCCCGGATGTTGCTGCAGTTCATCTGCTGATGCTTCCTCCTCCTCTTCCTCCCCCTCGTCTTCCTCCGCCTCAAACTTCAACCCGCTATACTCATACTACTCCGAACCCCCCACAGATGTTTCCAATGGAGTTCCCTCCTCCGTGATGGCACCGGGCTGAGCCGTGACAAACGACCGGTGCTGACGGCGTACTTTCTCAAGACGGGACGCCGAGAGAAGAAGCCCAGCCCGACCGAGATGTCTGCCGCGGAAAGTTTTCTTCTCCGGATGGAAGATGTTTTTCAAACATAGCGCGTATCTTTCTCATTTTACTGAGTGAGTGGGACTCTACGAAAACACGCCGAACAATACATTTTGAAAAGAGTGTTTATAGAATGGTTTAATGGAGAAGCATGTGGATGATAGTCTGGTTAAAATGTAGATGTTTATTCATGATCTTAGTTGAGGTGAGGTACTTTTGGCAGTCTGCTGACATCTCGACTTATCTAAGCTATTTTTGTACACTTAGTGTTCTGTACGACACAATGGTTTCAAAGTCTAAAACACACATTTGGAGCTCATATTTTGCGTTTTGCTTTCTCACATTAACATAGTATTAGCAACACAATAAAGAGAGAGAGAGAGAGAGAGAGAGAGAGAGAGAGAGAGTAGACCTAAAGATAAAAAGTACAGTATATATAATATTAGTGTAAAGCACTGTAACATTATGCACGTATACATATTCAAACTGCATTTAATTATAGGAAAATTAAAAGGAACAACTACTTCAATAATAATTTACTTGAAATTCACTCCATATAAAAGTTAGATTCAAATCGTGTATTTTAATAAAAGTCTTAAGAGTTCTCTTAAATACGAAATGCAAATGTACTAAGGAGTCAAATATAACTGAATTGTTCAATGATTAGAGGGAGCTGACGTACCAATAGTGATACTTGAATTTGAAATCTGACTGGTTCAAAAAACAGTCCCATAGCTAATGTAGTTGACATTACATCGCCCTACACAAATAATTCAGAAGTCCCTGGCAACATGGTAACATACAAAGGCTGAGAATCTGACATCCATGAATACGTCCTGGAAGCAATGCAGCCATGCACAATTGTTACAAAATAGTTGGGAAGATCCATCCATCCATTATCTGAACCGCTTTCTCCTCACTGGGGTCATGGGCGTGCTGGAGTCTATCCCACTTGATTTCGAGAAACAACCATTCACACTCACAATCATACCTATGGACAATTTTAGAGTGATCGATTAACTTACCAAGAATGTTTTTGCGGTTTCCTCCGGAGTACTTGGAGAAAACCCATGCAGGCACGGGGAGAACAAGCAAACTCCACACAGGAATTTCCCGGCCTGGAATCAAACCCAATAACCTCTGCACTGTGAGCCTGACATGCTAACCAGTCTTCATCGTGCCGCCGCTGTTGAGAATAAAATCATACAATTTAATGGAACAAATAAAATTTCGGTTGTAAACGTAGGTCATTGCTTCTGGGCCAATTACAAAGAAATCACTGAGCACAATATTATCATAACTGCTCAAGTTAGAGGGATTTCTATTGTTTTGTTTACCGTATTTTGCGACACAAGAGGAGCACACATTCACTCGTCCAAGTTAGCAGCTTTGTGAAGACAGTTTCTGTGCAGAGTAACTTAATATTTCAGTGTTTTTAAGTGTGTTTTTACTGTCTCTTAGTGACCATGGAGGTGTAGAGGTCGTGAGTGACACAATGTCCATGGGGGAGTTCATCGAGCTGCGTGACCTAACGCCTGGCGGAGAGCAGGTCCAGCTGACTAGCGCATGCTCGCCTCGCTCCCCGCCACGTTTGGAGAGAACCAACGCCCTGAGGATCAGCCCGGGGAAGGTGCCAGATCTGCTGAGCAGGGCGGGCATCATCCGCGTCCTGAGCAGTTGTGACCTTGACCAGAGCCTGGCAGAGGAGACTGGGGAGGGCCACGACTTCCAGCCCTGCAGCCATGCTCAGCCCACGTGGTGCGACCTGTGTGGGGACTTCATCTGGGGCCTCTACAAACAGAGCTTGCGTTGTGCCAGTGAGTCCACCGATGCGTGTCTGTGTGGAGAGAAGATGCATGGAAATGAAATAAAACGACAATTGGAAGTTGACCAGCTTAATTCCGCCCTTTTGGCAGACATTATACATGTCAGACTCCCTTACATTGTCTGTATGTTTCTCTTGTTGAAGACTTTATCTTCAAGATGAAACAAAGTCTTGAACTTCCTGTTCTTCAGCAGAAGCCCACACAAAGATAAGCTGGTGGTTTATACAGAAAGTGTAACCACGCGCCTATACAGTAGTTATGAAACACTAATGCGTCACATGTCTGATGATCGTAATAACAGCAAACTATCATATTATCTTGGTTATTTTTACCAAAATTACTGAAAGTACTCAATGTCACATGATCTTAAAAGCTTTTCATTTAATAGTGTGGTTTGAGATGAAACATTTCATGCCTCGATTATCATGACCAAAATTTCCACATTGATCAGAATATTATTATTCAAAGAAAACAAAAACAAAGGATACATGCGCATAAAGTACAGCAACAAAAATCTGATCGTGTCGGATCGTGTTCTTTTTGACTTTGTAAATTGCAAATAGCAATGACCAAAATATTTGTTAATACAAGCATTCTCATGTGAAACTGGAAAGTATTTACCGGTAATCCCTGATTGTAGTTATATTTTCTAATGTTGCACTGGTCTCCAAATTATTCATAATAACTCTCGACAGCTCTACTCCACTGCAATTACTATAATTGACTAAAAAGTCCACTAGTGGACTTTTTGGAACATGACAGAGCAATGCAATGAATTGTGTGTATACATAATTCTACTTGTGTGTCTGAAACATTCCCTTCCTCCAGATTGCAAGTTCACATGCCACTACCGCTGTCGTCCATTGATCCGCTTAGACTGCAGCTGGGATCGAGGTTCTTCCACTGACTACACGTTGGTTGTGGAGCACACAATCGAAACAGACACCAATGTGGTAAGGAACCTTGAATCACAAAGCATGGGTTTTCCACTTTTCTAAAATAGTAGTTGTCACATTCATCAAGGAGGGTACTTAATTGTTGATGACACACATGGACAAAATTGTTGATACCCCTCTGTTAAGGAAAGAAAAACTCACATTGGTCACAGAAATGATGTGAATCTGACAAAAGTAATATTAATAAAAAATTAAGAATGAGAAGAAAATCAACCAATGAAAATCAGACATTGTTTTTGAATTGTGGTTCAATAAACAAACTCATGAAACACGCCTGGAGAAAAATTATGGTAACCCTAGAAAAGATATTGATAATCATTTGACTTAAGACAATATTTTCGAGTTAGCAGCACAGTTGTCTTCAAACGTGTAATCAGTCAGTTGTTTGGTTTAAACTTTAAAGTGTTACAATTAGTCACTGTGCCGTTTGGTGACATTGTGTGTACCACACTAAACATGGACTAGGGGAAGCTAAGGAAAGAGTTGTCTTGGAAGATTTGAAAGAAAATTATAGACAAGCTTGATGTTCCTGTGACTACAGTTGCACCTATACCAAAATTTAAGATTCACTGGACATGCAACGTCTCTCGACATGACTGCAGGATGAAAATTGTTGACAAATTGAAGAGATGAATGTGAATGGCAACAATATGTGTATTTATTTTTACTTTAGTCATATTAAAGTTGTTTCTGTGGCCACTGGGTTTTTTTTTTCAGAGGAGTACAGTACCAGCACTTTGTCCTAACTAGTTTCCATGGCTACTCCCACAAACTGAGTACTTTTACAGGACTCTGATTTACATGTTACATTGTCTTTGAAACCTGCATGTAACATAAAGTAATAAATGGGGCAGGGGGAGGGGATTCAGGGATAAAGTAAATATGTTCTGAAATATTTTGTTGAGTATCCTCCAAATGATCATATGCACAAATTCAAAGCAGAAAAGGGAATGCCTGATATATTTACAAAAGGAAGTACTGTTGAGGCAGTAGGGGAAATGTGTTAATATTGAGAAAAAAGTTGAGCAAAATTTCTCGTAAGGTTTTCTCAATATATTCGTACAGTCTCAATTTCATTGACATGCACCTAGCCAGGCCTAAAACAAGTAAAACTTCAGAGACCCTGCCATAATTTTTTTCACATTTTTTTTACATCAACTGTTTGCCTGAATGCAACAAGGCCCTCAGTGCTATCGTGTATGCACAAGATGTTCGAGAATCTGATTTCCTATTCACAATGAAGTGCATTGACAGAGGGAGCCACAACTGAATGAAAGTCATTGTCATAGTTACATTCCCTCATAACTTGAAAGTGGAATCACCAGTTCAACCAATGTCGCATCTGTAGCGAGTATGTATCATCGCAGGGTAGTTTATTTATTGCTTTAGCATCACCTGACACACCCTAACCCCCATTCCACACCTTGAAAACAGGTTCATCATTCTCTGGTGTGGGATGAAGTGCCTGTTTGTTTGGATTTTCAGTTTAAATGTCCAAAATAACTTCCAAACATGAGTTGTCAAGATTACAATTAAATGGGTGGACATTTATGCTCAATTACGACCCACCATGGTAATGATAATTCTAAGATAAGATAAGATAAGAAAACCTTTATTTGTCTCGCAATGGAGAAATTCCCAATTCACAGCAGCAAAGTTATGAAAGGAAGAAGTAGAACAACAAAATATAGGAGCTGCTGGAAAGGCAGCCACTCACGCGGCGCCATTTTGAAGTCAAAATAACAAAATAACACAACACAACACATGACACAGACAGTCGTGCAATCTTCACCACTTTTCTGCATACACTTTGTTGTCTGAAGCAGTTATAGATGAAAGAGGAGAGGATCAAAGTGTCCTTTAACCAGTGGATCAGAGACGTCATGCTGAAAATGTGCACACATCTGCTACAAGCTAAGTTTTGAAAGCAAACACAAAGCTGTAGCGTCCATTGACGAAAAGAGATTAGTTCACTTCTCCTGTCCCATGTAAATCCGCTTCAATTCCAA
>CAAKHF010014262.1:21362-38640 GCA_901007745.1 Hippocampus kuda
ATTCTCTGGTGTGGGATGAAGTGCCTGTTTGTTTGGATTTTCAGTTTAAATGTCCAAAATAACTTCCAAACATGAGTTGTCAAGATTACAATTAAATGGGTGGACATTTATGCTCAATTACGACCCACCATGGTAATAATAATTCTTCAGATGGAAAATCAAATATTACAAAGGAGTACGTTATTAGGAAGATGCCGAAAGGAAAACGTTATTATACCATAAGATATAAGGTGAATATTTTCAAGATTAAAGTTGTAATACGATGAGAATTAAGTTGTATATTTTTGAGAGTAAAAAAAACAAATCTACGTGAGGAAAAATGGTGTTTGCTGACTCCCATTAACACAAATTTGAATGTGACTGATCAATTTTGGACAGCGCCAAAACTACAGTAGTTACAAGTGGGTGTGCACACTTATGCAACCACATTATCTCATTTGCCTACCTCGATTACCCTTATCTAAAATGTTTTTAATTGAGTTGTACAGGTTATAGGTCACAATACTGTGGGAAAAAGTTTGAAAATGATTTGTTCCAGTCTCACTTTTTCAGATCCTAAAAACCTGGCCTTTGAACAGGAGTTTTTATCTCCACTTCATGGAGTCCTTGCTGTAAAAACAAGTCAAACAAAAAACACCACAACAGAGGGAGCAATCAATAATTGAATAAGAGTAAAAAAATCCTGTGGTGGTAAAAAGTAATTTCACATGAAAACAATCTGACAAAAAAAAATAGAAACACATACTTAAGCTAAACTTTTAGACCACTGAATTCAGTGGTTTCTTGTACTAGATTTATATATTTTTGTAGTACAGTACTGGATTGTTAAACTGTGCAGCACTTTGGTCAACTGATTAGGACATCCGCCTCACGGTACTGAGGTCATGGGTTCGATTCCGGGTTCCGGCCTTCCTGTGTGGAGTTTAGCATGTTCTACCTGTGCCTGTGAGGGTTTTTCTTCATACGCCGGTTTCCTCCCACATTCCAAAAACATGCGTGGCAGGTTAATGGAACGCTCCATATTGTCCCTAGGTATGATTGGGAGTGTCAATGCTTGTGTCTATGTGCGCCCTGCGATTGGCTGGCAACCAGTTAAGGGTGTACCCCGCCTGCTGCCCGAAGACGGCTCGAATCTGGTCCAGCATGCCCTCGACACTTGTGAGGGGAAGCGGCTGGATGTTTATTTTTAAACCTATTTTTACATGCAACCAGTGATTCGCACCTTTTAAATTCTCTTTTATAATTGTTCCATGAATTAACACCTTTAAAAATGACACACATTTGCTTTGTTTGTTCTTGTCATTGATTTTTACAAGACACTTGCGCCCCTGAAACAACTCTATGATTTCGAACAGCTTCCAGGTACTGTGGTAAAGTCGGTTATTCTCTGTTTTGTCCATTATTTATGGTGTTTTGAACTTGTCTGAGTTGTAGAAGTTGGGAGTGTTTAATTTGATAAATATCAGATTCATTGATTTTATATAATTTGAACGGTTCTTAAAACAGCATAACAATGTTTTTTGTTTATCTTAAAGATAGAATGATTTTTAGTTTTGCCTTACCCCATGTCTCCACTCAATATGTCAGTTATGACAGTAATAATGAACAACATAATGTATAAAATGATTCCTTATTGAGGAGGTCCTTGGTTTTGTCAAGAATACCGATGGTTTTA
Organism: Hippocampus kuda; assembly: GCA_901007745.1. NCBI lineage: Eukaryota > Metazoa > Chordata > Actinopteri > Syngnathiformes > Syngnathidae > Hippocampus > Hippocampus kuda. Next base: position 23,038 of record CAAKHF010014262.1, read on the forward strand.
AGATATTTTCTTTTGAGATTTTCTATTTGTGGTTTCCAGGATAATTTTGCATCAATTACAATGCCAAGAAATTTAGGTTCATTCCTACCTAAATCATGTTGAAAGCCCCCCAACCCACCACCCACCCACCACAAACATTATTAATTAGTTGGACAGTGTGCGAAATCATACGACATTAATCGGCTAAATGACGGTTGATTTGATGCCATTTCCGTTGGCTTCGACACGTGACTACTTTAACGGGGAGCGCTGGACTGCGCGGCTTGTCAATGCGCCTGCGCAGAATACCCTTCAGTTTACCTTTTTTTTGGCTCTCTCGGTCGCTAGTCCAATCAGGAAGCCTGTCAGAATCAGACGTTGCTTCCGGGTGTCACGCGTCCTATCAAAAAACGCTGCGTTGGATTTGTGTATTTTCTAAAGCCAACGGCCTAATGGGCGGGGCCACGGGCCGGCGGGGTCTCCACCCAAGTGCATCCTGTTTCACACAGTAACACTTTTGTCGAGCGGAAACGAGGCTGGGTGAAGACGTCTGCGAGGGAGATTAGTTGACGTTTATTCATTGATCAGTTTGTCGATCAAGTTGTTTGAGGTAGTTCGTCGCTTGTGTTTTACATTGGCTAGCCATAAAAGTTAACACAGCCTTCAAGAAGCTCTTAATTTGATCTCTTAGTTGGAACGTATCATAAATAGCTTAGGGATTTTCAGGCCCTCATCACCATGTCCACGGCCAGTAGCGCAGACAAGTCGCCCTCCTTCGAGAAAACGTGGGGCAGCTCCACCAGTAGCGGATACTGCAGCGACGAAGCGGCAGACTCCGACGCAGAGTTCGAGCAGTATTTCACTGCCCGCACGTCCTTCTTCCCCAAGGGCCGCAAAGCGAACTCTGACGTCAAGAAGGTGAGAGGCAAAACAAACAAAAACTCGAAAAAAATAAAGAACAAAATCGATGGCAATGTGGAAGTTGTGCTTCGCTTCCGCCTTTTAGACCGTAGTGCTCAAAATTCCCAGTTGTCCTTGAATGCATTTTCAATGGGCAGTCGAGTGCGCCTGTGACCTTTTTTGGTGGTGTTCCAGTTCAAAACAGAATTTAATGGAATCTACATGGTCTTCTTTTTGTAAATCTTATACCTCTGTGTCGGTTTAATGTCGTGTGCCAATCGGAGTTTTCCATTTTGTAAAACGAGACTTTTCCACCATAAGATGTTGGAGTTAGAAACGTTGTAATTTGACCGTCTGTAGTGGTGTTTGACCGAAAACCATGTTTACATTATTGTGGTTCTGATTTGTTTGTAAATAACTTTGTGTGGTGGTTAGGATTTGGATGGTGTTTTATTTATAAAGCGAGACTAGTAGCAATTGATTGTGAAAAGAAGGTTGATTTTTTTTTCCCCCAAGTAAAATATTAGTGTGATGTTTGGGATTTTACCTGATGAGACCACAACAACTCAAGAAAACCAGAAACTAGAATGACTGCAGAGGAGAGTTCTCAGACCTTCCAATTGTCTGCCTTTTCAATGGGCTGTTACTTAGACCATTTTTCTTGCTTTAGTTTAGAAAGGATATTTGTGTATGGTCCCTGACACAAAAACCACTGGACCCGTGCAGTGAGAACTTAGCTGCCAGGCATCAATAGGTTCGCACTTGTTCTGCTGAGTGGTTGCCACTGATTTAATTGGTTTTGATGCAGTCTTAGTTTGGGAAAACTATCATGAGTTGAAGCGGACATGGGTGCCACCATTGGGAATTTTTCCATTGTGAGACGATTAAAGATTTTCTGATTCTGATTACAGTGGCCCTCTCTTGCACTGACTGTCATGTCTTTATTGCTTTTGATGTACTGAACCGTGTCAGCTACAAAGGTAAAGTGGGTGCAGATTGAGTCAAGAGTTTGAGAAGATGATATAAACGTAGTTAGTCTGCCTTTGGACAGTATTAAAGGTTTTTGAACTTAGACTGGCGTGGACAGATGGCGCTGTTTTCCATCATAATGAATGACGTAATAAATAAGCAAATTTTTTATTTACTGCATTAGCCCGTTCCATGACAGTGGTTACCACAGATGAAAGCTATTCAAAAGTTGCTCTCTCCTACATGAACGAATTCCCCCACCCCCTGACTGATGGAGGTTATCATAATTCGTGCATGAAAGGTTTAGTGTGATTTGGATTTGGTGGTGTTGGTGATGTTGAGTGTTGGTAGCAAGGTAATGTGTTAATACCAACTTGTTTTTCGGTTACTCAAGCATATTGAGTAAGTTCTCCTTGACTGTAGTGATTGGGATAGTATGGACAGGATGCTAAGCAAATGAAGCAGACAGGCGTAGTTCAAAGTACCCTTTTAAAATACAACCAGCCCATAGCTTGCACCAGAAGGGTGTGTTTAGTGACGCATAAGCTCCTCTCATATTTCCATGTATATACGCCCATCATTTTTTTACACTCATTCTTGCATCATAGATGATTCATGGGATGTTGTGGTATTTTGTATTGTAGTAGTCCACACCAACCCACACATTATTTGCTCTCTCGGTTTGGTTTTACTCCCATCAGCATTATCGGAAAACTGCACCTGGGACTCTTAGTTATTTTTTTTATTTTTATTTTTTTTTGGATACAGCATAATTTTAACACATCTTTCTTCAATTGGCCAGGAGTAGTGATACAATTGCTTTTTTTATACTTCTTACCCATTGAATTCTTGTAAACCCCGAGTATAGACCTCATATTTAGAATACATTTTCTAAACTTAAAGAAATAAAGGCGCTTGGCCACATTCTTAATCGGAGAATTGTTGGGATTTTCACTACCACAGTGGCTTGTGTGGAAATAAAATGTGCTGTTTCGTTGTTTTCCGATGCAGGAAATGCCATTTGTCCTGCGCAAACAGGAAAAAGCCTATTTCATGCTCACGAAACTGCCGGTGCTGTAATGAGTGAAACGTGACTGGCCGAGGAGTCAGCTGACCGCACAGGATGTCTGCTGTACAAGGGAGGGCATTGTATCTCCCACCGGCGCGGGGGCTATTTTTACATGAACACTCGCTGAAGGAATGCACTGTCGAGTTTTTTGCTCACAGTCATTGCAAACAGCTGCAAGTTGTACTGGCGCTCTCCACAGCTCCCCACCGCCACCCTTCCCTCATCCTCCCATTAGCCCTCCCACAGCTGAGAGGCGCAGGCGCAGAACAAGATTGGATGGCGTCACTTTTGCCTGCGTTGGCAGGATGTGAGTCTGATGCAACCAGTGCATGCCAGATCCAACAAACAAGTCTTTTCAAGCCTTGGTGTTACAAAGACAACGTTACATTGTCTCGCAGCAAACACTTGACCATTCGTCTCTTGGAGCCATCATTTTGAAGTCATGTCATTTAATCAGGAATTTAAAAATAAACACAATAGGATTCTATTGTGTTTACAGATCGGTCATGTATTGCCCAAAAACACAGGACTATTTTGACCACATGTAAAATAAAAAGCTAATAATAAAGTGATTATGAGAATGAAGTCAACATATTGTAAGAAAATTGATAATGTATTAGCATAATTCTGTATTATGAGAAGATTAAATAATAATAAAAAGCAATTGAACAATAAGAGTATTTTCATTACAATTGAGACTGGGCTAAGTGCAACGTATCCATGATACCATTTCCTGATTATGTTTAGAAATGGAACACTTGAAGTCTTGTGGGGTCAACACTTTTTTCCCTTCTCTCTCCCCTCAGGATGAACCAACCGAATGTGGAAAGCAGGTGTTGACAACTGCCGATGCTCAGAAGAAGGTCAAGGAGTACAACACTCAGATCAATAGCAATCTGTTCATGAACATGGTGAGTGTTACGTTTGCAATGGATATAAAAAGTCTACACACGCCTGTTGAGTCAAAGTCCATCAAGCCACCTTTGACTGGTCGGGTCGTGGGAGTAACAGCTTTAGCGGGGAAGGCCAGACTTCCCTCTCCCCAGGCACTTCCTCCAACTCCCAAGGCGTTCCCAGGCCAGCCGGGAGACATAATCTCTCCTTCGTGTCCTGGGTCGTCCTCGGGCTTCCTGCCGGTGGGACATGTCTGGAACACCTCACCAGGGAGGCATCCAGGAGGCGTGTTTTTTTTTCTCCCCCTTTCCCTCCCTTGTGGTTTCTTTCTGACTTCCGGGTTGAGTGAACGCTGGCGCATTTCGGCTGCCTCTGCTCAACCCGTATTGTTTTGTGTTTTTTTGTTATTGTAAAGTGTCCTTGGGTGTCTTGAAAGGCGCTTATAAATAAAATGTATTATTATTATTATTATTATTATTATTCTAATCTGATGCCTGAGCCACCTCATCTGGCTCCTCTCAATGTAGTGGAGAAGTGGCTTGATTCTGAGCCCCTTCTGGATGACCTGGCTTCTCATTTTATCTCTAAGGCAGAGCCTGGAGGAAACTCATTCCGGCCGGCCGCTTGTATTTTCGGGATTTTGTTTTTTCGGTCACTACCCATAGCTCCTGACCATAAATGAGGGTAGGAACGTAGATCGACCGGTAAATCGACAGCTTGGCCTTTTAGGTCAGCTCCTTCTTTACCACGACAGACCAATACAAAGTCCCCATCACAGCACATACTGCACCGATTTGCCTTTCAATCTTTCGCTCCATCCTGCCCTCTCTTGTGAACAAGCCCCCAAGATACTCAAACTCCTCCACTTGGGGTAAGATCTCATCCCCAACCCGGAGATACTTCTGAAATTCTAAAATTACTTCACTCTTGACCTTTAAGCATCTCAAACCAATGGAGTAGATAATGTGGTGGCACATGTATGCGTGCGACAGTGTAACTTGGACTGTGTTCAAAATTAACCAATCACATTCAAGCGCATGTTAAATAGTCAGTGAACACACATCTACCACCATTAAAAGTGATTTTACTTTCTAGAAGAAGCTCAAAGAACGGGTGTGTGCAGACTTCTTTTTACATCTACTTATATGTATTAGTGTTAAGATTGTACCACAGTTGTAATGATTTGTTCCTGTGCACAGAACAAGGACGGTTCCTACACCGGCTTCATCAAAGTTCAGTTCAAGCTGGCACGGCCCGTGTCGGTCATGCACCCGAAGAAAGCAGGATGCGGAGGTGCGCAGAATGCCGGCTCCAGGAAGGGCGGCGGTGTGAAGCGGCGCACCTCCTTCTACCTGCCCAAAGACGCGTCCAAGCACCTGCACATCAGCTCCCGCACGTCTGCTCGCGAAGTCATCGAGGCCCTGTTGAAAAAGTTCACCGTGGTCGACAACCCTGGCAAGTTCGCTTTGTTTGAGCGCAGCGAGCGCCACGACCAAGGTATTGCACATATTCACACAAATCATTAAACCTTCAATCTCACTTTAGTTCTTTAAATTGTCTTTAAACTGAGCTTTTGTTTGTTTGCAGTTTACATTCGCAAGCTGTCAGACAACGAGCGCCCCCTACCTCTGCGACTGTGTGCTGGACCCAATGAGAAAGTGCTCAGTTTTGTTTTGAAGGAGAATGAGACCGGAGAAGTCAATGTAAGTGTTTCATTGCTCATTAAATTGGTTGACATTAACTTGTAGTGCTGCCAAATGCACAGTCTTGATGGGAATGGTTTGATATTTCAACTTCTTTACCTGCATAATTTTGGTGCGTGCCTTTAAATGATTCACATCAATAACCTTCCCCCAAATCCGCACCACTTTTTTTTTTTTTACTGACCCCCCCCCCCCCCCAAAAAAACCTGGTAACACCACTAGGGAGTTGTAAGTGCCTTGATATGGGAGACCCTTACGACCTTGTCCTTACGTGACTTTTTTGTAGTTCACGACAGTCATACTGCCAGATAAATACTGTTCTGTGTTTTGGACCATCACTACAAGACCGTCACCGACCAGACCCTGCTCAGTCGTTGTGTGCCCCTGTCAAGGTGCAGTCCATCAGTGTAGGTCCTTCGCGGAGGCGGGACAAGTAGCTGTCAAACTCATGTGGACGGAGGCATTGTGTGTATGTGCATTGTTTCTATGTTCAGAAGAGGCAAAAAAATTTAAAAAAAAAACTGAAAAAAAGTGTATGGAACCGTACCTGGATGGTTGGAAGAGAGCAGTATGTACTGTCTATTCTCCAAAAAGAACTTGAGGTCCAGAATTTGTTTCATGATACCATGTTTGCTAATCAGGTACTAGCAACCAATCGAAGGACTACGTTGGAGATATCACACGGCAAGGACAAAAAATATGACATGCCAGGCTTCTCTTGTCGTGGTTGTGAAGCATCCCAAATGCCTTATGACCAATCGTTGCGTATGTCACACTACACGGACTACGACGCAACAAAACAACTCAGAATCGGCGATGAGACTTGACATTACACGTCGTTCAGCTCAAAACCGGGCTACATTCATGTAGTATGACTTTGGCATTAGGCAGCACAGTGGAGTGGGCATATTTGTCTCACAGTTGCAAGGTAGGTTCTAGTTTCATTTAGTTTAATCTCAGCTCTGGTTCAAGGTCTCCCCATGTTTTAGTGTTTGTTTATTTTGGGCCGGTTACTCCGGCTTCCTCCCACATTCCTAAAATTCGCCTGTTGGCAATTAATTAATTAATTAATCGATCAATCAATCAAAGCGTGGTAATTACTGCGAAACATTTGAAAACGACTTTGCTACAGCTAACCCAGTGTTCCTTCTGTTTGCAGTGGGATGCTTTCACCACACCGGAACTGAAGAATTTCCTGCTCATCCTCCAGCGCGAGGAAGAGGACCACATCAAGCAGATCGTGGAGCGCTACAAAGTAGCTCGAGCCAAGATGCAGGAGGCTTTACGCGGCTCCACGCCGGGATGAGTATATCCTTACCCCTGCTGACGGGGAGACCTGGAACGTAGCACATCTCCGGCTGGACCGTGGCCTTCAAAACCACCAGTCGCTGATGCACGTGACACTCCCGTTAACAAACGAAAACTGAAAACACCTTTTCGGTGAACGAGAGTGTGAAAGAGGCGCGAGACGATGAGAGCGTGCGCGAGAGAACGCTGACGCGAATGTGCGTGTGAAAGGATGCGAGAAGCAGTGCCTGACACCTGGAGAGTCTGATGTGCCTGAGAGAATGAGTTGAGACCAATGAGGACTGACACACAAGCCGGCGGATGTAGTCAGTCTACTTCCCGATGACCCTACAGTACACGGTTTTTAATTATTTCATTTAATTACTTTTTTTTTGCCACTTCATTTGTGCCACAGTGAACCAGTCTTGGACATAAACACACATTCCAATTGTAAAACAAAATTAGAAACATCAGTTATTGCCGCATACACACAATCAAAAAGCGTAATGTTTAAATTCTTAAGTATCAATAGGTGTTCTTTGGAAGTAGCCACGCCGCCAGTCATGTCATGTCCTCTATACCAGGGGTCCCCAACCTTTTTTGCCCCACGGACCGGTTTATGTCAGACAATATTTTCAGGGACCGGCATTTAAGATGTGGCGGATTAATACAACAAAATAATATGGTATGAGCTGCATGAAAACTGTGGTGTTTTCGAAATATAATAATAAACACAAGGAGCGTCTAATCTGGCCGCAACACTGATCGCTATGGTAATGTTTAATGCCTTCAAAATACGATGCAACGCCAATTCAAAGTGCATGAAAATGACGACTCACCACAGCCCCAAGCTTGATTTTCTGCAACTAGACGGTCCCATCTCAGGGTAATAGGAGACAATGACACCTCAAGTGTGTGGTTTATGTCCAGTCTACTTCGTAATTTTGTTTTAGTCGCCGTTGCTGCAGAAACCCCCCACCTTACACAGGTAGGATGTCGGAAATAGCAACAGTGCTATTGTGGCGATCTCAAGAGTATTCAGCCATAACTTTAATCCAGTTGCGACCTCCAAGGTTTTGTTTTAGCGTAATTGGTCACATGACGGAGAAGCGTGGCTTGACGTGAGTCAAGTGTGACACAGACGGATGTAACGGAGAATCCGGTAATTTTTCAAAATAAAACATCTTTCGTATTCCGAACTAAATAAAACTGAATTAAGGCAAGTTCTTTCTGTGTGGCCCGGCACCAAATGCCCTGCGGACCGGCACCGTTCCGCGGACCGGCGGTTGGGGACCCCTGCTCTATACCCTTCAAGGGTGCAACTCAAATTTTTTTCACTGTTAATTTGTGAGCGAGGTGGTTGTGTGGACATTGTTGTGCAATGCTGAATATGTAACAGCACCAGTGTCAAAATCACTTGGATCGAATGTGATTGTGAATGAATTTTTACTGTACAAGTTCACTTAAAGCTGGTCTGTATTTTATGTTGTTGACTACCCCTCCCCTCGTCTTTTAATGTACATAAACTGGTCTGTATTTTATGTTGTTGACTATACCCCTCCCCTCATCTTTTAATGTACAATGTCTCTTAATGATGGAAGTTCACTGAGAGCTGTTCTTTATTTCATGTTGTTGACTTTTTCCATGTTTAATCTCTTCACTATGATTATTTGTTGAATGCACACAGGCACTTGTTGGCCAATACTGTCCTGCAGATGATAACTAGATTTCTCCCATCTATTTTCTAGTCCTTTCATGAGTCATCTATTGCCCCAGCAGGCAAGATAAGCCATTTAATTGCGGATATGTGAGCGATACACATGTTTCTGATGCACCTGAGCTAGATCCTATCCCTCCTGGCTGTTGATGAGCAAAGCGCAGCACTCCCTGCAGTTGACTGGCGAACTGTCCATGTTATACCCCTTTTCTCTCACCAAATGTCACCTGGAGAAACCAGTCCTGCGTCTCTCGCCAAAAGGTCGGCTGGCATAGGCTCAAGCTCACAGAGCAACCAAGTGAGGATTGGTGTAATAGAATAGATGGCTGCATTAAATGGAAATGATGAAATTACATATATTTTATATAAAGTATATTTTAATTACAGAACAATAGCAGGACTGTTGTCTAAACCGGTGCCTAATTAAGTGGACATTCAAGTGGCTTCATCACATCCTTTCAAATGTGACATGTGCACTACTTTAAATAAAGTATCTATCAGAATGTTTTTGTTTTTTAATGAAAAAAAAATACTTGGAAGTCTTATGTCTCGAATTTAAATGCCAAGGGTAAACACATGACTGAGCCATTAGGGGTGTGTTCTCGTAATCCCATCAATGCAACCGCTCTAGCAACGAATGCTGACCATCATGGAGATTAAAAGGTGTAAAAGAAGGTAGGTTGTGAAACGGAAACACCATTCAACACCACGGTTTGTACAGTAATGTGCTTTCAAGGAGGGTAGAGAGGTTTTAAATGACACGTGCCTTGTACGCTTTAGCTTGCATTGCTCAGCTGCGTCAGAGGATGCTAAAGAGGTAGCATGGTTCACCTAGCAGCACCTTGCTAACTGGCTAACAGTTCCAGTTAATAAAAGTACTGTGTCCACGTTATAACGTATGTTAAGATTACGCTAAACTTCGGGTGGTAGTTAACCCCCTGAAAGTGTGACTATTAATAATTACCACGTCACAGCTGCGTTTTGTGGTCCGGTTGGTTAGCACCCCTCATCATAAAGCTAACCTATGGTTTAACAAGAGAGGACTTTCAAAGTGACGACGAGTATTTATTCTCCACTTTGAAATATTTGCCTTCTGGTGAGAGTTGTGTTGTTAAATGTTCATTAGTGTCCACTCACTGGGCATTTCTCTGAATTCAACACAAGAGCTATATCAACTATGTAGTTTGTGTTTGCCTATTGTAATGTTGCTCTTTTTTGGATAACGCATATTACAGTACAGTTCATCAAATTAAATTACTTCAGCAGTAATGAATGAATTGATCAAGGCGAGTTTATTTGTATAGCACAATTAGCACACAAGTCAAATGATAAATGCTTTACAATGGCAAAGAAATCCAGTCGATATTAAGAAGTTTAAAAAGTAAATTCAAAAGATAAATTGTATGTAGACATAAATACTAGAAATAAAACAGCAGAAGCAAAGTGATTTCAAAATCAAGAAATAGATTGAGCATGTAAGGGTAGTTTACAATAGACAATAAGGTTTTCAGAAGGCTGACAGTTTGAGCAGACCTTAGGTATTCGGCAAGTCTGTTCCGAAGGTGAGGAGCATAATTGCTGAATGCTGCTTTGCTATTTTTGGTTCATATTCTGGGAACACACAATAAACCTGTCCCGGATTACTTGTGAGCTCTGAATGCTTCATATGGAGCTAATAAGTCTAGGATGTATTTTGGTCCAAGACCATTTAATGCTTTGATGACCAGAAGCAAGATTTTAAACTCTTTACTTTTATTAACAGCAAGCCAGTCATTTAATTTGAGGACCAGTGTAATATAGTCCAACTTTATGGCGTTAGTCAGGACACTGGGAATTCCAAGGCATTCCCAGGCTAGTCTACAGACAGTCTCTCCAGCACGTCCTGGGTCCACTTCCTCCCGATAGGATATTCCCGAAACATCTGACCAGGGAAGCGTCCAGGAAGCATCCTTAGAAGATGCCCAAGCTACCTCATCTTGCTCCTCTGGGCACTTCCCAGATGACCGAACTTCTCACCCTATACCAAGGCAGAGCACAAACACCCTGCAGAGGAAACTTTTTCGCATTGTATCGAGATTCTTTCCTTTACGGCTCATAGCTCGCGATCAGAGGTGAGTCTGGGAATGTAGCTCGAACGGTAAATTCAGAGCTGAGCTTTTTGGCTCAGCTCCTTTTACACCACGACTGACGGATACAGAGTCCGCATCACTACAAATGCTGCGTTGAGCTGCCTGTCAATCTACTGCTCCATACTCAGCTTACTTGTGAGGAAGAATCCAAGATACTTGAACTCCTCCACTTGGCGGGAGTCTCTCATCCCCAACCTGGAGAAGGGATTCCACGGTTCTACGACTGAGGAACATGGTCTCAGATTTGGAGGTGCTGATTTTCATCCCAGCTGCTTCACATTCGGTTACGAGCCGCTCCAGTGAGTGTTTGAGATCACGGCATGATGAAGTCCACAATAGCACATCATCTGCAAAAAGCAGAGATGCAATACTGGGGCATGATTCGTCAAGAGTTTACTCGATTTAAATGGCCTGATCGGTCAAAGTTTACCTTATTTAACATGGTCACCTGTTTAATTGTGACCACATGAATAACATTTGATTTGTGTCTTGTCTCTACTTACTCAGATCCTGCCTTCATTAAAGAATTGCAAGGCTGGCCCAGAACCAGATTAGTCCTCCACATGAAGAACTAACGATGCCTTATGCGTGAGGAGAATGGGAGGAAGCGGGTCCAAAGCCAAAGGCGCTTGGCCTTTCTCAAGCAGCGGGGCGGGAGGTGACTCTGTCGCTAATGGCAACGAACAGTCGGTGGCCCGCCTCAAAAGTCCCAGAAACGCAACACCATTTGTTTTTACTAGGAGGAGGTAAAAGCAACACTGATGAATGTTTGTTGTAAATTGATAAATAAAGTCTAACTGGTTTCAGTAGAATCTCCAAAGTTATGAAATGATTCAACTTCTTTATTAAGTTTGACGTTGCATTTTGTGCAATGTGACTGTTGTGTTTTGCAGCTCACTGTACTACGACGAGGATGGGGACCTTGCTCATGAATTCTACGAGGAGATGGTGGTGACAAAAAACGGTCGAAAAAAGTCCAAGTTGAAGAGGATTCAAAAGAATCTGATTCCACAGGTAAGCTGGGTGTTGGTAACGGGTGGGACGCTCCTCCCCTCACTAATATTTGAAAACGCCGCTCAAAGAGGGCATTGCCTGGACGACCATTGAGCTTGTGAGAGGGGGGAAACGGTTGAGCATGGTCTGGCTGTGATTGACAGTATCAGTGACAAATGCTAAATAAACAAATCAAACGCTATGCTACTAAATCACTAACCTAAAAATGAATATAAAGATGTCCGCAAACGCTTCTATTCCCACTCCAACTCACTATGGAGTTGTGTAGAGGACTCAGCCGTTTGTATGAACCACGGCTGAGTGCGTGACTATGTCAACATTCCGAAAGTGACCTCAAGATTCCCTGCGAGTCAAGTCAGAGGACACAAAGCCAAACTCACATACAGTGCAGTGTTTAGCCAGATTGGCTTCACACAGACATTTTTTGACCCAAATTCAACATTTCAACAAGCATGCACTAAAATGTCAAAATAACGCCCTGGACATGTAGACAGTATTAGTAGACACACATTTATGCAATTTCTTAACACACACACTGTAGGCTGATGCTGATTCCGATATTTGGCAGAAAAAATTCAGGTACTCGATTAACCGCCCGGAAAAAAACATTTAATAAACCATCAAATATTTGGGGGACCTTTAATGCTTACAACAATGAAGATATGGATTAAAGGCATAACATTTGACTGTTTTATAATATTTTGCCCTTTAGTACTTGGGGCAATGTTTGAATGTTATTATCTTTGTCTTTGTTATAATGTGTTAATGTGATGAAAAGAAAAGAAAAATAATTGGCATTTAAAAAAAAAGCCAATATCGGCCAAGTAAATTGTCCGGCAGATTAATCAGTTGGGTCGCAGATATTAGTATTTTTAATGATTGATGATAATTGCTTCTTTTTTAGGGGATTGTGAAGCTGCAGCATCCCTGTATTCACGTGGATTTCCCCATCGTCCTCTGTGAGGTGTGAATTTGTTTTTTTTTTTCATATGGACAACTGGCGCAAATTCTTCCCCTTAAACTAAAAGCGGTCTGACCCAAATGAGTCTGGGTTCAAAAATGAACTGCCAGCTGCAGAAAGAAAAACTCCATTGCAAAGTGACATATCCGTGTTTTGACATTCACACACAGGTAGTACAGATTTCTGTAACATGTTCTCTGCCTAGATGATCCAGTATGTAAGCAGACTTTAAAGGGGACATAGTATGGAAAATTGACTTTTGAATGGCCAATGGCTATATACACAACGTTGAAGCGCTGGAGTACTTGTCTAAGCCAAAAGCTAAGACACGCTTCTGTGTTAGCAGAGTGCAATTTGGCTTCTTCATAAAGTTCTGCCTCCAGAAGTGAAAATACAAAATCTCAGTGGTCACTCACTTTATTTTCATTCACACTTACCTCGTCGCAACTCCCATGCTCCGCCCCGATCATCATCGTGCCGAAAGCCGTTCTCGGCACTAATCCCACAGTCGAAGGGGACCGGGGTGAGCAGTGGCTCGTTTGCATTAGACACGGCCTATAATTTTTTTAGAGAAGTTAACAAGACAGGAAAAAAAGCATATTATGTCTCCTTTAAAAATAACCTATCACACAATGCTGTATTTCTACCCCGAGGTGTTATTTGTGCAAAAATACAAAAGGAGTGTTTGAGCCACACCGAAAAGAGGGACAAAAAGTAAATTTACGAGGAAAGAATAGTCAAGTCATCTTTTTTTCCTTATCCATTTCTTGAACAGTGGTGCCTTGATAGATAGATGAGTGACATGACTTAGAAGGGTTTTTGTTTTTGTTTTTTTGCTTTCACTTGTGAGCAAAAATTTGAGACAGAAGTGCTGTATGGTGGCAGTAAACTCAACTAATGTCACAACAAGCAGCCGTTTGTCAGATCGTGAACAATTCTTCCAGAAAGAGAATTTGAACTTTTTAATATTTTAAGTTAAAAAATCTTATTTTATTTTTTGTACATCTTTGTGATATGACATTCTTGTAATTACCGACCATGTAATGTTATAATATTCCCTCTTTATTTTTTGGGAATAGTTAAACTTATTTATCTTTTTTTGTTGTGGTTGTACACTTGACCTCATAAGTGTAGGACTTTTTCTTTCACCCAAAATTTCTTGTAAAATATTTTTTGGTTTTCTTTCTTTTCCCACTTTTTATGGCTATCACTGATGAATAAAAATGTTTTAAAAATTGTTCTCCCAATATTAGGCCTCTCACAAAATATTTATTACAAATTTATCTTGAAATACATGGTGTAAAATTAATTTTAATAATTTTTTTCCCACATAAACAATTTTTGTCAGAATATTTTGAGTAGGACTCGACCGATTAATTGGCCGGCCAATTTTATTGGTCGATGTTAGCACTTTTAAAATCAGCAAAAAGCGGCAGACTTTATTTGTGATTATTGTTTTTTTTTATGTATTTATTTATTTTTTAAATATATATTTAAATACATGAACACATTGTAGCATACGACAACAATAATGACGTTGAACCCCTCCCGCCCCAAAAAATTAATTACATCTTTCTACTTGTAATATTGCAACTTTTTTCCTTCTTTTCAATGTGGCTCCATAGTCACTTATCCAAAATGGCAGCGGAAGTTAGTATCTGCCTTTAGTGAGCCGCACAAAGTTTGCGTGTGTGTGTGTGTGTGTGTGTGTGCGTGTGCGTGCGTGCATTATGTCTGCGTGCAGCTTATCTTCGAATGAACAAATGTGTAAATGTGCAGCTTTGGCGGCTGGGCACCGAGTGTTGTTTTATCGTAATAAACGTTGCATATAATGTGAGCCTTTTTAAGTCACGTGAGCTCAGACTCTTTAAAACGTTGCACTGTAAATAATTCTGATGCATTAGTTGGAAATACTTGAATAAATAGTTTACTGAGCTGAATTTCTTGAGTCGGATCAGACTTTGTGTGTAATGGCTCTTTTTATTTTTTCAAAAGTGTAATTTATTCACCCATTTATAAATTATTCTTTCATCTCCCGGTGCACTGGAATTAAACCAAATCACCGTAGTGTTCTATCTACATTTTGACTGTTCTACCTGAAATATTGCTGCAAAATGTCCATCCATTAATTTTTTTTATAGTGCTTGTCCTCATTAGGGTTGAGTTTTTACTTGCTGAATTTTGGTGAGAGAAGTGGAGCACAACTTAGACTTGTCACCAGTCAATTACAGGGCACATATCGACACTCATATGACCTTTGGTGAGAACTGAAGTGCACTTTGGAAGTTAGCTATGGCAATCAATCCAGGGTGCACCCTGCTTCTCTTGCCAAACAACAGCTGAAGCAACTGGTCCAGGGTGTACCACACTCACCAACAATAAACCAGTCCCCCAATGTACACCACTTCTTCTCTCGGAAAAAAGCAGTCTCGGACAGGGATGACAACATAAATGCTGGCGAGGGGGACACAATGTTTGATCACTGTTACTAGGGGCCACATAGAACTATTTTCTAACCAGATGAATGAAAATAATGCTACTTTTAAAAAATGGAAGAAAATGTATGCATTTGTGCAAAATATGTGCTCTTAGTATATTTCATTTTTCATAAAACAGTACATTTTTCGATGCATGCACTCTATAAAAGATCCACTATCCCAACCCAACAAAAAGGGCTTGAAGCAAACAACAAAACAACCACATGCCATGATTTTTAAAAAAATATTTTTTACTCCAGTGCCAAGGACGGTCTTGCACAAAAATTACAATTCAAGGCCAGCACAAAACTGGCAAACGGAAAACCAACATTAAATGTAAGAATGAATTTAGTGTGTGTGTGTGTGTGTGTGTGTGTGTGTGTGTGTGTCCACACAAAAAATCAACTCACTTAAAATGTTTATATTACTGTATTGGGGTACAAATTTACTCCTGCATATCATTCCAAGTTTGCAAAAAACATATTTTAGGCCTGCTCATGTTGT
>CAAKHF010014266.1:4276-15701 GCA_901007745.1 Hippocampus kuda
GTTTTTTTTTTTTTTTTTTTTTTTTTTTTTTTTTTTTGGGGGGGGGGGGGGGGGGGGGGGGTTTGCTGGAGGAGTTGGAAAAGTCGCTTAATACAGTTCCAAAGTCACTAAAGCAACACTGAGTTGTCGCTTGCTGAACCATGGTCATCATAGTAATGCAGGCTAAATTAAGTTTTATTAAGACACCTATGGAACTATGTGAAATTATATCATAGTCCAAACTGAAAAACTGCGAGGCCAACAAGCTCACCACAAGGATGCCATGCTGCCTATGGCACAATACGTCACCTTTAATAAAATTGAGCAATAAAATGTCAGAGCCATAATCTTGCAAGCTATCACACTAAAACCGCTACCTTACATTTTATAAGTTGGAACAAATATGAGCATGTAACGTGACAGATTCAAGTCCATCAAAGAATACCTTAATATATTGTAATATATAATGTATATACGGTTATTTCCTTTACAAACCAGAATGAAATGATCCCATCAGTCATAGAAATCAACTTTTTTACACATCCCTAGACGCGACCCTTAGGCCCCGCCTCCTGTGAGCTCACCATCCAATCACGGCTCTCCTCCGATGGCCTCCAATGTGACTCTCTCCTCCACTCACTCTGCTTTCATTTATCCCTCCAAGTGTCCGGACCAAAAACCCCAAAACGGCTACATTCCCGAGGACTACTTACCTTTTTTTTCCCCTCCCGTCTCGACGCTTTTCAGCCTCTATTGAATCCTCCCCACTAAAAGAAACATTCCTACTTCCTGATTTAATCACTCATCGTTTTTTGTTGAACGTCTCCGGTGTCGAGACTTTGGTTGGACCTCTTTTTTTTAATGCTCATTCAAAATTTCAAGTCAAGTGTTTTTAAGTAGTCCTTAAAAAAACCCGACCCACACAAACAGGCGGTTTTTGGCCACCTTTTTTTGGCATCCTTTCCTCTTCCGTCCACGTGTAGTGTAAAGTTAAGTGTTAAAATTTAAAATTGGTCGACAATGGCAGGTTTGAACTCTCTGGATGCTGTCAAGCGGAAGATCCAGTGTTTGCAGCAGCAGGCGGACGACGCCGAGGACCGGGCTCAGGTCCTGCAGAGGGAGCTGGACAGCGAACGAGAGCTTCGGGAGAAAGTGAGACAATCAAGTTCTTGTCCTGTTTCCCCGCGTTTATGTCGCAGTAAGGATGGTTATTTTTAGCTCTTGGTTTATAACACGTCGTGGCGTACCGTTCAGCTATCGGTGTGGTTCCGTTATTCGGTATAGTAAAGACCAAGAATATAACCGTGCCATTGATTGGTTGCCGGGTGTGATTGTGGCACAATGCAAGGCGTTGGTCCCTTTCTAGAGGGGGGAAAAAAAAGTTTAGATTCTTTCGTGTCTTTACGCATGCGCAATGCAGTTTCGTGCTCAGGCCGCTCAAACCTCATTTTCCATTTGTTCTTTTATCAATTAACATTTTTAAAGAAAGCTTAATGCTTACATCATCACTACAGTGAATTGCATACATGCTAAGTTAGAGCAAATAAAACGAAACAAATTTTGCATTTTAAACAAACGTGCACATTTTAAACAAACGTGAGCAGCAAGTTTATTTATTATCAAGAGTCTTCTACAGTAGCTACAGAATTGCCACAGTTATCCATCGAATGGCTGAGTGATCACAGGATTTCATGAGCCATTCACAGTTAGACTGTAAAAGTCTGTGTGTGCTTAGACTTGTATGACTTAATCTTATATAGCTATGTTACTGGCAGGGTCAACCAGTTAGACTCTTGGGCCCGCGGGACCGGAAAACGTACTGTGCCGCAATGGCACCTGCCTGGCCTAGCATCCTCTGCCAGGGCTTTGTTACTAGAGCACGGCTGCCTCGGCAAGACCTGAGCTGGGCATTGGGCTCTGTCAAGAAACTGTCTTGCTGGACGGTCCTCTGCCGCAACTCCTTCGCCATCTAAGCAAGGTTATCATCCATTTTGCAGAGTATAATTAGCAGTTGGATAAAAGTGTTGTTGACCTTATAGTATGTTGACCTTATAGTGACTGACAGGGCTCCAACTGGGAATGTATACTTGTATGTGAGGCCGGTGAAGTGGTATTGATGTCAAAGTATCCCAGCATTTTTTACAAGAGTGGGAGTGCAGACCTAAAGTATCAGTATAGTATTTTTTAGGGCCCGATCGATTAATCAACCGATATTAGCACTTTAAAATATGCTAAATTCGGCCTTTTTTTTCAGATTTTTACAGAATTATTTTTTACGACACATAACACTAGACAAAAACAATGACATTCAATGGCCAATTTTTGATGCTCTTTCTTCTCTGGTGGAAATCTAAACAAATACTCAAGGACAAAGTATCGTAAAATAGTCCAACGTTCTGCCTGTAATTAATATATTTATTGTTATAAGCGTTAAGTAGATTTTTTTCATTGTTTTTTTTTCTTATTTAAATTAGCCGATTAATTGGTTATTCATGATATGACCAGTGAGAAGGGACCTTTTGGCGATAAAAATATAGGGGATGATTTGATGAAAAGGCCTGCCTGGCCTTACTTACATCAAAGTAGTGCATTCCAATTTCTCTCATTATTTGACGTGACTAATTAATCATCACAATATAATGAAACATGAAATGCAGTTTGAAATGGTATGTTCAGGACAAAGATATTGTCCTCCTTTATGCTCATATAGTTGAATGGAGCATCCTGTTGTGTAGTGGAGTGCTACGATCCCATATGTGAAGAATTAGGACAACCTGAAGTTATTATCTGGCACAAAAGCGCTTTCGGTGGTGCACAGGGAGATCAAAAGGGAAGCGTTGCTGAGTGTGTTCATGTCATGACTCATTGTTTCACAACGGGGACACAAGAGACAAAGGCGGCATTTCTAGCTAAAAATGAAATATACTGCCTCTTTGTTATTTTTACTTTCTGCGGTTTCAGGCTTTTTAGAAATGTTAATGTCCACTATTGCAGTGATGTCTGAAATTTGACCTGGTTGTGTTTCTCTCGCTGTTCAACTGCTTGAAGATCTACTTGAAGTTAGCTGTTGGTTTTGTGACTTGAATCTGCATTTTGTTTACCATAAAGTACGAATGCTTGAGTAACCATGGCTGCCCTGCCCAGGATGTCGCCTGCCAAATCTGGCCTGCACTTCCTGTGTCACTGTGGGCCCAGTCTCACAGGAAGACGAAGTATGTGCAATGCACTCTGGGTTTAGTACCCCTCAAAAAATGGCCGTTCATTTAAAGCTCAACTCTTGCTCTCTGTCTCCGATGTTCCGTTGAAGAAAAAAAAATGCTGCAACTGGAAAGATCCCGTTTTTATTCCACACATTCATCTTCCCATTTCAACACTTGGCAGCTATTCTTCCCATTATGCATCTTGACTGCCAGCCGTCAGGCTTGAGATTTGGTAGTGATAAACGCAGTTGTCATATTGAAGCGACTGGTGGCTTCTTCAAGTCGCCGTATGGTTCCGTTTAAGCAGGGTGATGTCATTTAGGGCAGCTTATTAGATTTTGCGCAATTTGTCGTATTTCAATCTGTGTCGTCATGTTTTACCTTCCCCCCGCCAGCATTCATAAATGCAACTGATTATTTTTGGCAGTGGCATTTTAACCCTTTCATGCACCAGTAATGATAACCTGATAACCTGATAAGGTGTCCACTGTAGTAACTGCTGTCCCTGAAAGGGTTAATTTGCTCCTACTTCGTTCAGACCGCGAGCTTACTGTTTTATTGTCAGGCTGCCATATTTTGTCATGGCACAATGCTAATAACATTACATTGACTCCAAAGTTGAATACAGTCCACTCAGTGACAGTGGTCGACTTCCAGTCTGTTCAGATTTCGGTTTTCCAGATTTTCAATCTGTTTCAATCGGAATGAATCGGTTTCAACTACTGACAAACGGACAAGTGCTACCTAGCCAGTCGGCAACTTGTGGCTAGCACTAACTGCTAATGTAGCACTGCAGGCTACGGGTAAAAGGCTAATACACGACACCAATCACAGTAGATTCGACAGAAAGGGTAACAGGAAGTAGAACAGTAGCCAAAATAAAACCACCGACTTAAACAGAAACAACAATTCTGTTCTGTCAATGAAGAAAAGCCAAAGATATTGTGATGCAGAGTTAATCCAGTGAAAATTCTACCAGGGTGTCCAGTTTAGAAACTTTAGGTTTCCACTATACTACACATTTTGAAGATTTCGGAGTGTATAGAACTGCATAGCGCTGAATACAATGGCTCCATAGCACTCTTGCTCACTTTTACAACAATTCCAGTTATTCTTGTGACCATCAATCATTTACGCCCAAGAATATGCAGAAGTGGGTTGAAGAATGCCGGTCTTTTCCATCGTAAGCATAACTTTCCTAACTGCTTGGTGTGTATAAATTGAAGTTGTCATCACGTCTGCTATGGCGGGCTTCTGCTCCTCTCGCACTCGACATTCTGTGGAAAGAATGACTTCCTGGTTGCTGTGTTTTCTTTGGAATTTCTCCTAGGGACTAGCTCAACTTTCCAAATATAACGCATATCGTTTGCGTATCGTCAACGGCAGGCCTTCTGGAGAACACTCCCACGTCGGTGGCTTTGTGGCAGCGAGATAATTATGTGATTATGCCGACCAAGACTGTGTGATTTAGTCGAAATGATCTGTGCAGTCTGTGCCAGCACAAGCCGGAATTACTCTGAAGCTTGAAGATGTTTTTAGCTGACCGGATTGGTTGAGTGAACAAGACGAGTGATACAGATGTATACAAAAAAATAATGACCAAACAACAAATGGCAATGTTGCTACTGCGCAAATGAAACAAGTCTTCAACTCGTATCAAGAGTGGATTTTTTTTATTTTTTAACAGTGCCTTGTCATCATATTTAATATCAATGTATCATGCGAAAGCAACCCTACTACATTTAATTGCATTAAAATGTGTTCATGGTTCATCGCAAACCTCACACTGACACAATTTAAACTTTTTTTTTTTTTTTTTAATTCGGATGCCAATTGCCTTTGGTGCAAATTTTCCAGAGTACCTTCAGAACTCAATGGGGCTACAAAACCCATTGCTAACTGCCTGCAATGTTCCACAGTCTAACTTGTCTACATCGTTTAAAGAACCTGGATCCAAATCACCCCTCACGACGGGCAGTAGTATTTAGTCAGTGCCCAAAAGAGGCATGTAAAAGGTTTTATGACTGGCTTGTTTACTTGACCAGGGGACCGTTAAAAAGCCTGACCTCTATTTATGGATAGCCCACACAATATAAAGTTGTTTTTCTGAATTCAACTGTAAAATCATCTCATAGATCAATTGTAGGAAACACCACTCCGAGACAAGTTACGAGTAAATTTAGGGGGGCCCATAATGTGACCATTACATACAAGGAGCTTTCAGTGATTTTGGGATAAAAAAAACAAACAAACAAACATACAAACAAAACAATTCTTCTGGGATCAAACTTTTATCAACCTAAATTTATATTAACTGTAAACGTGATGCTTCAGTCGTCTCACCCCTTCCACACAACTCCCCGGTGCATTTGGTTTTCCAGGTTCGACTGCACTCACCCTTCTTCGCATATTAGGTAGGGAGCAGTTATGTCAGGAATAACTTCCACTGAACCACAGCGACGTTGTCGCTCATTAGCCCACTGCCCTGGAATCAGCTCGAAATTAGATTCTTGTCTGGCTCGTCCTTGATTTGTTCTTCGCAAAAGTCCCTTCAAAACTGCGTATCTGGACACTGGATCTTTTAAGGTCAATCCTGCAGGCTCTGGACCGTATCCAAATGACAGATTTGTGTATGGACAGCAGTGATTTCAAGACGCTTTAGTACATTCCTGCTTGGTCATTGGTAGTTCTACACGAAGACGAGTAAGTGTCTCGTCATTTGTTCACCACAGTTGCAGTTTCACGATATTTTAGTTTTTAAGGAGGGGTACTTCCCGATACTGGAAAGTACATAGTGGGTGCTAAAGAAAAAAAATAATAAGACTTGCTTGTAAAGGAAATGAACGACTGTTGGGCAGCTGAATCATTTCATTATTGAATGCAGTTTTATACAATGGAAGAATCGACCAGAACTTTATTCGTCTTGCAATGAGTAGAGAACAGCAGCACACGAGCAAGAGTAATAACCGTGTTAACAGTCCTACTTTGGCTTGTGAGTGCCCCAAGTTACACATTTTTTGAGTTACGAGACGACATTTGGTCAATTTATTTTTGCTTTGTGAGTTACGAGCGAGTTTTAGAATAATACACTGATTTAGACGCAGATTTGAATGTGAACAAAAGCAGCCCAAAAATAAATAAATGAGCAGCGTCGTATGTGTCGAACTATATACGGGTTCACATTTCTGTGCATACGGCGCTTGCAGTTTGAACTGAAATTTGCAATATTAACTCGACATGAATAAATATAGAAACAGTTGTCAGTTTCAGAGAAATCTGATCACTTTGCACCAATTTGTAACTTTGATCTGGTGGAGGCGATCACTCTGGCTTTGTGTTAGCGTGTTGCGTGACAACTGACACCGTTCTGGCCCGTAGCGACCTTGCAATTATGTCTGTGTTTGAGAGGAGGTGGCGCTTGTTTGAATGAGTGTTTGTAGTGTGTATGTCTGGAAGTGCGCTCGTGTGTCTAGTCGAGTTGACCTAAAGCTCATGAAAAGCCTGTTTGTTTGTACTCCGACGGCGTTCGTCGTTGCGCACAATTCCGGAGGTAGGAGGTCATTTCTGTTATTTCAGGTTTCCACCCAAGTTCTGTTCTCTTGAGCCAGATGTGCTGTCGACAGACATCAGCCCGCTCAAAGTAGATTTGACAGTGTTGAGCCGATTCTGTGCTTTTCATTCACCCCATGGTGGGTTCGGTTTTCATCTCTTATCAGCTGTGAACTGTTTTAACAAATGTCAGCTTTGATTCGCCAGACATTTCCTGCCTGATGTCAGTAGCTGCCTCCGGCAGCAGCGAAGCGGAGTTGGACCCTGGGAAATAGACAGAGAGAGAAATTGTGAGGTGGAAAGACTTTCCAGCAGACTAAAACAGCACAGGGACCAGATGGATACATTTGTGTTGCTTTCAAGAGGAAACCATGCCTTCATTTCCTGAAAAATCCAACTGACCCAGTGACGGGTTGACACTACACTTACAGCACTCCTAAATTCCCGCGGTGCATATTAGCTCCCAAAGTGGCCCAGACTTCGGCTTTCATTTTCAAGAGTTCTACCAAAGTAGCATCTAGTGGTTTTCGTCATATCCTTCCTTAAGTTACTGGACATAACAATTAGAATGCTTTTTTCCTGGAGGCCATGTTTCTATTCCAGCTGCTTCTGTGTGTGCAGAATAGAGGTCAGCATTTTTGGCAGGGTTGAGTCAACGATTATTAGCAATAGCCGAGATCCCAACGTTGGGTGAAAATCAAACACTTTTTTTTTCCCAGCTTATTTCGAGACAGCATTTCTTTCCTCAAAAGTTGAAGGGTTCATCCATCCATTTTCTAATTCGCTTTATCCTCACAAGGGTTGCTGGAGCCAATCCCAGCCGTCTTCGGGCTGTTGGCGAGGGACACCCTGACCTGGTTGCCAGCTAATCGCAGGGCACAAATATGAACAACCATTTGCGCCCACATTCACACCTTGGGACAATTTAGAGTGTTCCATTAAGCTGCCACACATGTTTTTGGAATGTGGGAGAAAACCAGAGTACCCGAAAGATACCTACACAGGCACCGGGAGAACATGCAAACTTCACATAGGGAGGCCGGAGCTGGAATTGAACCCAGTTCCTCTGCACTGTGAGGCCGCCGGTGTGCTAACCAGTCAACCACCATGCCGCCCTTGAAGGCTTCAACCATTTTCTAACCACTGAACCTGTTCATTGTCAATGTCCGGGCACATTTAGTGTGAATTGATCCCATACCAGCTACACGAAGGTCTGCTGTGTAAATGGCCATGACGATTGGTGAAACATCTTCACTGCTCAATTATTGCAGTGACACTCTTGATCGTCGTTTCATCCACTTTCCCAGTCATGTACAGAGGGTCCGTTTTTTACGATGATACCAACTTATGCGGTTATGAATCTAATAAGTCGTATTAGTACTTGCTGTTATTGTGTTTTATATTTAGGTCCTATAAATTTTTCATAGAAATATTGACTATAATATTTACTTTCCTACTGCACTAGAGTAGGTAAGTGACAGACTATGGCGTATTGTGATATATTTGCAAATTCGGATTACATTCAGAACTACGTCATAAACCCCAGTACATGAAGAAATCCAGACATCTGGTGGATACACCGCGGGGGTCCACCACAATATGTTTTGAGGGCTTCTTTCAATTTTCTTCTTTTGTTCCCTGCTTTCAATTTTGCTCCATGTCTAAAGCAATGACTTGGCCACCGCTGATCTAAGCGAAAAGCACCCCGGCTCGCTCTAGATCTGACTTCTGGACAGCATGATGAGCTTAATGAGTCACTGACCTACTAACTTCTGTCCTGCAACTGAACACAGAATCGTGTTTGTCTAAGAAACTGCCAGCTGCTCTCTTTCCAGAGTCTAAAGTTCATTTTTAGTGCTAGAGCTTTCGCGAAACGTTCATTTCTATAAGGGTCTCACATTGAGCAGAATGTTTTGGAGTTGTCCCATAGCGGAGGTCTTTTTCTAATCGCAGGGGATAGGGACCCAGCTCTGCCATATAAATGCCACATGACGGTGGCAAAAGTGAGATCATTCACCACATACAAAGAGGTTCATCAATGGGATCGATTATCTTGCATACCAGCCGAAGTAACACGTAAGCACAAACTGACGTGACAATTCGCAATTTCACACATGGGCAAACAAATATGCACATTAGCACTGTACACAAATGCTTGAAGTAATTGAACTCAGCTTTTGGCTTTTACACACAATGATAAATGTTCGGGAATAAAGGCTAATTACCAAAGATGATGGACTATTCGTAGCATCTGGAGAAATAGAGAAGCATACTTTTGCATTGAGCACTAGACAAGTTGCAGTGGTACCTCTTTTGATGCTTTAGAAAACATGTATTTCTGAATTTTGGAGGGAATTGGAACGGATTAGGGCATTTACATGGAAAACGCGTCTCTACTTACATTTTCTAGTTAAGACATTTCTTCCATAACCAATTAATTTCGTAAGTAGAGGTACCACTGTATATTCAAGAAGTGCCAACAACACAAAACATGTTGAATGCAGAAAAAATACAACAAAAAAAAAATCACTATCAGTTATATAAACCTACACCACCAAGCACAAAAACAGCAAATATATAATTTTAGCAAATACCAAAGGATATCTGGATGCATACTAAGGGAATGAATTTGTACGCTTTCATATTATTGCTCTGTCTAGATAAGAAAAGTGAAGATGCATGTCCTTTTTTTTCTGTTTGCTGGTCTTTTTCAAGCAGTGGAGTTTTCTCAACCTTTCCTGTTTGTGACATTTCCACCTCTTCCTGTTTAATTGAGGAGGGGAGGGGGTGCACCCATCTTGGATGAGTTAAAGTTGAATGAATGAATGACTAAATGTATCTTCCCCATTTCCTGTGCTCTTTCAGGCGGAGGGTGATGTCGCGGCTCTGAACCGTCGCATCCAGCTGGTGGAGGAGGAGTTGGACCGGGCCCAGGAGAGGCTGGCCACAGCGCTGCAGAAACTGGAGGAGGCTGAGAAGGCTGCAGATGAGAGCGAGAGGTTAGCTGGTTACTCTCTAATGACACATGCCATTTGGATGTGGTGGCATTGATGTTCCCTTCGCGTTTCCTATTACCCCATGTGCAAGTACATTGATACTCTGATGCGATACTTCCTCTTGCAATGCAAATATTACCATTGCTAGTATTGCAATCGTATAAGTAGTGCATTAGCATAAAATCACAAGCATGCAGTATCTGTGCCCGGTGAACGATTGATAGTTGTGCATGTTTGCTTCTATGATGAAATGTATATGACTATTTCAGTTTCAATTCTTTAACCCTTTTAGGGTGCATGGTGCATGGAAGGGTGAACTGGACATTTGATTTAAATAAACTTGAACTACTAAATGGATAGATGGATGTATATATCCATAGAAATAGTAAAGATACAATTATAGATGCTAAAACCATAACTAGAAGGCTAAACCTCAAAGCAGGCCAATTAGCTAACCAGTTACTGCAAGCAGCTAGGTGATTTTGAATTTGGTTTACAATGTGAACATTCAAACAATTACCAATGATTTCAGTATTTCACATCAGAAGTGAATCGTTTTGAAATATTTGACTCGTCTTATCTTTGGTAGTCTTATCGGGTTGTCTGGGGTATACAGAATAACCCAGATTTCACTTCAGTTTGCTAGCGCGCGTTAGCCTAACGACACAAAGAGGCTCGCTATTAACTGTCTTCGTCAAAATGGAACTACAAGATACTCAAACGTAGTTTGCTCTTTTTGTATATTCATATGCCTTTTGCTTATATAGCATAAAGGCTGTGGAATAAATTTAATCTTCTAGCTACGTACTACACACCATAAAGTCTTTGGGAAACAAACACCGTCATTTCAAACATCTTCCGTTTTTAAACCGCCTTCATGTTTTACCAACTGTTCCCTGTGTCCCTTTAGAGGAATGAAGGTGATCGAAACCCGAGCGATGAAGGACGAGGAGAAGATGGAGATTCAGGAGATGCAGCTGAAGGAGGCAAAGCACATCGCCGAGGAGGCCGACCGCAAATATGAAGAGGTCAAAATATTATCTCTTGTGTATTCAAAGAGCGAGATTTGAAGAGGCTTAAGATCCCTGTTATTGTTTCTCCAGGTGGCTCGCAAGCTGGTGATCCTGGAATTAGATCTGGAGCGAGCCGAGGAGAGGGCCGAGCTCTCAGAATGGTAAAAAAAAAAAAAAAATGAAAATGATGAGATGCAGTTGAGGACAATATTTCAGTTTGTTCGTACCCTACCCCGATAGAGCTGGAATGTAACAATCAAGAAGTGATTGAAGTGAAGTCTATGTTCTGTGCAATTTAGGAATTACTGTCATTTTATGGAGAGCAACTCTGAGGACTAAAAAGTATTTGAGCAAAGTAACAAAATACTTTTACTTTTTTAAAATATTTCTTTCGGCAAAAATCCTTTGTAGTCAGTGGCACTCAAGTCGATGTGAATGTTTCCACAGTAAAGCCAGCGACCTGGAGGAGGAGCTGAAAAATGTGACCAACAACCTGAAGTCCTTAGAAGCCCAATCGGAGAAGGTGAGGAAGTCACATGAGAGTTCAAATGTCTTCCTTTTTTGGTTTCTATGTCTGTGAGACAAAATATATCATCACCGACAGTCACAGTGGAAAGATGACTAACTACAGTGATGGGTAATAATATGGTATGTGTGTGTGTGTGTGTGTGTGTGGGGGGGGGAGACC
>CAAKHF010014269.1:4625-19255 GCA_901007745.1 Hippocampus kuda
CTATTCAGACAGGAGGGGGTGGCTGCATGCCTCACAGACCAAACTTTCTAGAGTGGTGTGTGTGTGTGTGTGTGTGTGTGTGTGTGTGTGTGTGTGTGTGTGTGTGTGTTTTTTTTTTTTTTTGCGTTCCATGCATTAATGATGTCGATTTCAGCCCACCACCACCACCTTCTCCCCATATCGCCATCCGCCCTTGTTCTAAGGCCTCTCTGGCGATTGCCTTTCAGAATGTTCCGAGGAGAACCCGTGCGAGGGCCTCAGCCGTCACGCCACCTTCGACAACTTCGGCATGGCCTTCCTGACGCTCTTCCGCGTGTCCACCGGCGACAACTGGAACGGGATCATGAAGGTGATTGGCTGGGCTTGAAGCAAGATGGAAGATGGCGGCGTGCGCTAAGCGTACTTTACCAGACAGGACACAGTCAGAGCGAAGGGACGGGAGAGGGCGACGAGACAATTGGTTGGCAGGCCTAAGGTCTTTTGCGCCCCCCGTTGAAGGAGAGTGGAAGCACAACGTGATGCACGTTGAGCTTCGACATGACACAATTTGTATGGAAGAGATCATTTTAGGTGAAAATTGGCCGAAGGCAAAATTATGTTTGGATTTATTTTGACTTTGTGTGAAATGTTTTTTTTGTGTGTAAATTTTTATTGTCGTTCATTTTTTTACTTTGTGAACATTGTTTTTAGCAAAATTTCTTATGAATTTTTCCAGATCTGTTTTGTCATTTTTATACTTTTTTTCATCATTCCCATTTTTTTTGTGCTTTTTTTTTTCCCCATTAAAGCATTTGAAAAACTTTTTTCCCCCAGAATATTTTACATGCCTCTCCTGTGAGGGTCATGCTAAACTAGGCGGAGGACAGACAAAAATCTAGCAACAGTCGGAGGGCCAAAAGACAAGCCCTCAGCAGCCTCGAGGTCTTTTGCGCCCCCCGTTGGAGGAGATTGGAAGCACAACGCGGTGCCTTAAACGTGACACAATTACTGTACCAGTTTAAGAGTTGAAGACGATGACATTGGCAAAAGGTTTTTCAGAATTTGATACATTCATAAGAATATTTTTGTCAAACTTTGCTTGTATTTATTTCATTTTTATTGAGGACACGCTGCGCGACTGCCGACCGGAGGACCGCCACTGCCTCAGCTACCTGCCGCTGATCTCGCCCGTCTACTTCGTCACCTTTGTGCTGACGGCGCAGTTCGTGCTGGTCAACGTGGTGGTGGCCGTCCTTATGAAGCACCTGGAGGAGAGCAACAAGGAGGCGCAGCTGGAGGAGATGGAGGAGCGGCGGGAGCGCGAGGAGGCCCTTCGCAGCGCCGCGTCGGCGGGCGGGGAACCCGCCGCCCCCAACGGCGACGCACCTCCGCAGGTTTGCCGTTGGTCGCCAACTCAGCCTCGATTCGCCGTGTCTTGAAGCGACTGAACGGTTCAGACCTGCCAAGTTGATCGCATGCACGGGAAAAATCGAAGATTGTGGAAATGAGTGTTGATCAAACACGTCTTGATGCACCGAATTCAGACCCGACGACTTAGTTGCCTAAACGAGCTGCGGTCGAGACGGAAGGAAACCTACTGAAAGTGTCGTTCACAACACATGGATGGCATGAAAGAGATTGTGGATGAAGCCACCCAGTCATGTGACGCTGATTTGCATTCGATGTGAATCGGGCAGGTGCAGGTGGAGGATGAGGAGCGTTGCCGCGGCAACCTGCTGAGCATCGGCCGAATGCTGTCCCTGCCCAGCGACAGCTACAGCCAGCAGCCGCTCAGATGCGCAGCGTACCCGTCGGCTGGCGTCGACGCCTACTCGGCCTACGGCTACTCGGGTGAGGCTTCCACGCGTTTGGCTTTTTCTTTGGCTTTCTGGGGATGTCCCACTTGTGTCGACAAAGACTTGGTCTGTGTTGTTGTTGTGCTTTGTTTTGTTTTTTTCTTTTAATGTAGCCTGAGGGGCACGACCTAATCTGCCTAGCAACACGTCATTACTGAGCGTCTTACTGCCCCTGCCACCTCTCCCTGTCCGGCAGTGAAGGAGCATGGTCCAAAGCAACTGATAGTTATTATTATTTTTATTTTGAGCTCACCTTTGGGGCGCACATAACTTTGCCCACGAAGATTCAGACATGACGTATTCCTTATGAAAGTTGCCACGGTTGTATTTTTAATTGTATTTTTTGCTTGTGCAGGCTCCATGTCGTCACTGGGCTCCAGCGGGGGCGGATCCCTGCTGCAGGTCCCAGGCGCCCTCCCCACCATTAGCCACGCCTCGCTGGGCCACGGCCGCAGCAGCCGCCCCGTGATCCGCCTCAGCAGCTCCCAGAGCATCGACAGGGGCTCGCCTCATCGAGGCCCCCAGCCGGACCGGCGCCGGCTGGACTCGGCTCACAGCGTGGATGGGTGTCGGTTCAGCCCCGCCCGGGTCGCCGACCCTCGGCGACTGAGCTCCGCGCAGAGCGTGGACGGATACAGGGTGGGCGGGGAGAGGGCCAAGCTGGTGTCTTGCTGCAGTATGGACAGACATCCCTCGCTTAGGCTGAGTCCCCTGCACGGGGCTTCCAGGGGGCCCTCTCATTGGCTGAGCCCCGAGGAGCGTTTGGATCGCAACAAGCTCAGTCCCTCATACATCCCAGAGAGTTCCGTCCTCAAGAGACCCTCGTCGTTCCGCGCTGCTGGTCGTCAGTTGCGCAGACAAGTAAGTGTGTTTTCATTTCATGTTTGGTGCGTTCGACGTTACGCGTGATTCTTTTCCTTTTTTCAAGTCTTGGGGCATTCAGGATTTTGCCCCACAAAGTTAATGGCGCAGGTGTGAAGTCAAAGTGAAGTGCCTCACACGTTTTCATTCAGCATTTGCGCACCAATTTTCTCTTGTCGTGTCCATGAAAGGGCTTTGGGGCACACTTGATTGTGCCCCACAAACGTTGCCTGCAAGTCTTGATTCCCCCCCCCCCCACACACATTTTTTTCTTTCACATTCAAGGTAATTGATTGGTTCATACCAACAGTGTTTGGAAAAGAAAAATGGTCTGTGGGTCACATGCCTTGGCCTAACAACCACTTCAATCTTTATAACAGCTTTTCACAAAGGAACATTTTTAATGGCTTTGTGGCACATGTGACTCATGAACCCATGCACTCTACCTAGCGACAAGTCTTCAAAATCTTTGTCACATTCTTTTTCCTTAAGATTCAAGCAAACTGATTTGTTCACACCAAATAACTCACAACGAAAAAAACAAGGACCAACGACTTTGCAGAACACTACATCTCTTCCCTTTAATTTCCTTTTAACATTTCACCAAGGAAAGACTTTTTAACGGCTTTGGGGCACCCCTAAATTGGCCCCACAAAGTCTGGCTAGCAACAGGTCTTGAGAATATTTTTTCCTTAACATTCAAGGAACCTGGGGAAAAAAAATGTAAAACTAAAAAGGCCTTTGGAGCACATGCAAATTTACCCCACAAATTGGTCCAACACTTCATCGTCTTCCCCTTGAATTTCTTTTAAACGTTAATTCACGAAGGAACATCTGACTTTGCCCCAAATACTTTGCCTGGCAACGTTTCCGTGTGTGTGCGCGTAGGAAGCCGTGCGTTGTGATTCACTGGATCAAAGCGGCTCGGCTGACAACGTGTCGGACAGCCTCCCCCCCGCGCCCGCCGGCACATCTTCCACTTCCACGCCGCCCCGCCAGCGCTCGTCCAGCGTTCACACCTTGAAATACACCCAACCGCAGAGGGTCATCTCATGCCGGAGTCGCGGCGATGTGGCCGGATCGCAACCGGGACCCGATCGGGACCTGGCGGGAAAGGACGCAGGGGGGTCGGAGCTCCAGGTGGCGGACGACACTGACGATGAAGTGCGGCGCATCAACGCGCACTCGCACAGACACCTGGCTCCCGATCCCGATGAGGTTCGCGGCCGCCTCAGCCAATCGGCGTCGCCGGTGTCGGGCCGGAACAGGAAGGAGCGTGTGAGCCCGCCCCCGGGGGAGGAGCCGGTTACCATGGCAACGCAGTTGATGGACAGCAGTGTGGAGCTCAGGAGGCGGACGCTGTCGTTCGACGCCACCAATCAGCCCGAGTCAAGCTCTGTGGACGACTGACTTTTTCTTTCTTTATTTTATTTTAATTTATTATTATTATTATTTTTCTTTTTTCTTGAAGCATAGCAGGACACGTCCACCTTCCTTGTCCCGGCCAATCACAGGGTTCGTATTTTCAGACTGCTCCCTGCAATGCAGTTTTTGTTTTTATCAATTTTTTTTTGCACCCGAGTTGCACAACTTTCAAGTCGTTTAGCCTTGAGTCGATAGTGACTACACGTCAATTTCCCTTTTGCTTGTTCTATACTCCTGCCTTCATCCCAGCTTCTGTTCCCCTTGCGCCTCAAGCCTAGGTCACAGTACCATCGAAACCAAAGGTGTCAAACTCCGGTTGTTGCATCATATTTGGTGGTGTTCTTGTCAGGATTTTTGCTCCGTAGCGCAAAATACAAATTCATGTGTAAAAAGAAGTCCGCCATTGTTCTTCGTAAAATAGAATATTAAGAAAACGCTCCTTTTAAAAAGTACCTGTCACAAAAACAAATCATGTTAAAGAATCCGTTGATGCGCAATTTCCTGTTGGCTTGAATTTTTAAATCAACAAAATGTTCTGTTGACAGCAAGTGAGCTGACACAAATGTAAAAAAAAAAAGCAATATTTTGGAGATTCTTTATTTATTATTATTATTTTGGGGGCATAGCTTTGATAACGCTTAAGATAACTCATCCTGAAAAATAACCCCAAAGAGAAATCAAAATGTGCCAAGACTGAATGTTTTAATGCTCAGAGAAT
The DNA here is from genome assembly GCA_901007745.1 of Hippocampus kuda. Taxonomy (NCBI): domain Eukaryota; kingdom Metazoa; phylum Chordata; class Actinopteri; order Syngnathiformes; family Syngnathidae; genus Hippocampus; species Hippocampus kuda. The sequence continues at coordinate 9,465 of CAAKHF010014269.1, forward strand.
TTTGTTTTGTTTTGTTTTGATTTTTTCAAGATTTATTTTGCATTTTTTCTACAATTATTATTTTTTTTCCTCCATCATTAATTTTCATCATTTTGGGGCAAGATTTGCCAAGGTCTTACCACAACTTCTGTTGTGATAAATGTGTGATAATTCCATCAACATTCCTGCATTCAAATATATTGTTATATTATAAGCTTCAATGTATAACATAAGAAATTTTGAGAGTTATTAAAAAAAAATTTTGTGGGGCTAGCATTTTAAAAGTCATTCATACATCATGCAGAATCCAATCAATGTATGGAATATGTAGTGTGACCTAGGCTTTAGCGGTCTCTACCTCTACCTGTTTGCCCCCCCCCCGCACCCCTAGCCCCGCCTGCGCACACACAATAACCACCGAACTATTACCGCCTCATGAGTTTCACTTCCTGTTTTATGGCTTTGTATTCTCAGGGTAGAAGTAGTGTTAGACCATTCCCCCCGCTCTCTGAAGTTGGACTTGAATCGCTTTTTGTGCGAGCATCCGCACGCCCCCAAAACACAACAATTTATGCAATATGTATCCTAGGTGTCAGCGTTTGATTTGTTTACTTGAGCCATGCCTGAGATTTAATCAGAAGGCGGCCATTTTGGTTCGAAGTAGCCATTTTGGGTGAATTCAATGGTTTGTAAGTACAGCATTTGCCCAAAAGATCTGAATTTATCTGCTTTTTAGGGGCCCGCGGCATGCCTGAAAACGTGTACAATTCTTGCTAATGTACAGCCTGGCGAAAATGTTTTCATATTTTCAAGGCCCTCAGCATAATGTCCTAGAATTCACTCAGTAACCCAGACACCAGTTTCACAGATTGATGTGAAATTTGTCAGGCATGTCACACGACACCCCAAATTGTCTCAAGGACCCACAATTGAAAATTAAGGCGGCCATTTTGGTTTGAGGCAGCCATTTTGGGAGAAATCCCTGCTCTTTCTGTGAAATGTGCCAAAACGGAGCTGTATTAACCCCTTTTTTAGAGCGCTTCGAGTCAACATGCCTGAAACTACACCCATTTTTGAAAATATCTGTATCCTGGTTCCCAACGCACCCAAAAATTCAACCATTGATGCCCCATGGAATCAGTCTGAAGTTTGAAGCAGATTCAGTTGGGTAGCGCTAAATTGCCGAGATTTGTCACCTACGCCAAGTGATGCAGTGTCAAAATATGCAATTGCCAATCTGTGGCGTCACTTGGAAAGTTTTCTTTGACAAAATCAGCCCTGGACACCAATTTCCAAAAATGACTTTCACCTTCGGCAATCAATGTCGGCCACGCACGATGTCACAAATTTTCAACAATCTCACTCAGCAGCGCCTCCTGGAAAATTGAAAATGAAAAAACAATCTTCACCAGACACCAGTTTCATGGATTGACGTGAAATTCGGCAGACATGTCAACCATGAACCCCCACCAATGACCAGTGCGTACAATTGAACAGGAAGGCGGCCATTTTGATTCCAAGCAGCCATTTTGAGGCAAATCCGATGCTTTTGTTGCTGATGAACAGGCATGCAGATAAGAAGGGCTTATTCATGGTCAAATAGAGACGATTCTATTTTATTTATACAGCAGCAGTAACGGAGACGTGAGGAAGACAACAGGTGAATTTTTAACACTTATGAATGTTACAGGAAGTTTGTTGTCATGATGATGATGGTTTTCAATGTTGCACATGAAATGGTCTGAGATGCACAAAAAGAGGAGCAGGGCTTTGAACGCAGTCCCTGGAATAAAACCACTTCCTGTCTGACTTTTACCCTCATCCGGTTACATTGCGTATGATGATGCCTACCTTTAATTTCTCCTAAAAACATTGAAACCAAACAAATTGAAATTTTGATTGGAGATGATTAATCACATAGAATCAGAAATGTGTACTTGCGAGCACGTCAGTGAGCCCCTCAGTATAAAGGATTAATGTGAAGTAGACACAGACAGCCCTCCTTTGATGGTGATGCTAGTTTTATTTCCTTTTTTTTTTTTTTTAATTTCCATTTTTCATCATACATACACTTGAGCATATCACAATGAAATATTAAATCTCATGAATATTTCAAACAGAGCGGAACATTCAGGAAGCTGCTGACTTGCCTTTTTTTTTCTTTCAATCCCCTGCCGAGATATCCCGCAAATCCCGCCCATCTAATGCTCTGTCAATCACGCTGTGAGCCAATGAAACGCTTCCACTAAAAATGTCCTTTTCTTAAGGTGTCTTCTACACTAAAAGAACATGCTCATGTGTGCGCGTGTGTGTGTGTGTGTGTGAGAGAGAGAGAGAGAGAGAGAGAGAGAGAGAGAGAGCGATTACAGTGACGTGGCTGCCAGCGTGCGTGCGCAAGCACACAAGAGCGAAGAAAGCAGGTTGCCGTGGCAACAAGATCCTGGCCTTAGTTACGGGCGTTAGAAGGCGGGCGCTACGGGTCTGTGCTGCTGCTGCGTGAGCTTCTGCGGGTCCAGGGTCTCGATGAAGGACGGGGCTTGGTAGGGCTTGGTGGTGACAATGGTGGCGCCGTTGGCGATGGGGTAGGGCGTGGCCCGGGCGTGGCCGGGGGCGGCGTCCAGGTGCTGCCACGTGAACAGGTTGGCGTGCGAGCCCGACAGGAAACGACGCAGGGCACTCAGAGTCAGCACCGTCTGTCAGCGGGCACGGGAAGCCCGTTAGCATACAGTGAGTTCAATGTATACGTTAAAAACGTGGGGAAAAAAATTAAGTAAAGTCAAACAGTCACAAATTTGGAACAAAAAAAACAAAGCCATCATACAAATACTGTATTAGTGCATTGCTGCCGCCGTCAATTAAAAAAAGATTTCATATCACGTAATAATGTCACGTAAAGTTCACATTTTATCGCCCCAAGTTCTAACACAATAAAATCCACCTTAAAATCTTTTGAAATGTCATGGTTTAAGGTGATATGAACACATGTAACAAATTATGTCACATTAAAAAAAGGAAAAAGTGTCAAAAACTAGAACATTTTATATATATATATATATTTAAGCATTTAAAATACAAGGAAAAAGGAAAATGAAAATATCATGATGTAACCTATTAATTTAATCTTCAATTTTAATATTTAATATTAAACATTTTAATACAATTTAATTTGATGGCATCCACACAAATGTACTGATGATATATATTTTTAAAAATACAGTGTATTTATATTTAAATATATATATTTTTAAAAACTCTTTGCTATGTGTTTTTTTTTTTTAAGTTAAAAAGGTTGTCCAAACAAAGGTTTTCAGAGGGATAAAAAAAAAAATCGCAATTTTGAGCATATGAGTCACACTGATTGAAATTGGGACGGTTTTCTCCCATATCACTCATTAAACATTCAAATTAGCATGACGACCACAGGTGGCGCTAGGGCGTCTTTCTCGCATGCTGTAACGCATTCACGTGGAAAGAAATTTGCCAAAAATCAGCCAATTTTTAAAACTATTCTTTTATCACTTAAAGATGTTATTTGAAAAGGGGTCACGTGGGCCGATGGATTGGTTCGACTATCTCGGCACGTCACGGTTACAACTGGAATCGTGTTGCGCTTGCTTGCCACCGACCCATGTGATGATGGAGAAGAAGCAGAAGGCGATGGCGGCTCGGGCGGCATCAGCGCCCTGCGACAACGGCAGCTCGTCCGGCGACGTCGCCTGCCACTGGTTGGCCAGGAAGCAGAACCCCACGAACCACAGGAAGCTGGCCATGCCTCGAGGAGGCAAAAGCACAAACGGCAAGGGTTTGGCTCTCAAGATAGGGTTTCAAGATGCGATTAAGCTTTTTAATCAGAGTTTCAAATGGGGGCTAAGTTCACAAAGTAGGGCCTTCAAACCACGGTTAAGGGTTCAAAGTAGGGTTTCAAGCCTAGCTTTGAATGACGGCAGGGCTTTTCGATAAGGGTTCCGCAGTAGATTTCCAACCTGGGGTAGGGTTTTAAATTAGGGTTTCAAGCATTGGTTAGACACTTCAATTGCCGTTAGGGTTTCAAATTTGGGGTTTTAAAAAAGGATCACCTTTACAAATCAGGGTTTCAAGCCGGGGCTACATTTTAAAACAAGTATTAAAGTTACTAAGTAGGGCTTGAAGCTCGGATTAATGTTTCCAATTAGGGTATCATTAAAAGGTTCGAGTTTCATAGTAAGGTTACCACCAAGGGGAATGTTTTAAATGAGGGTTTGACTTGGTTTGCTTTTTCAATTGCAGATAGAGTTGCAAATTAGGGTATTCAAGAAAAATTGGAGTTTTGAAGTAGGGTTTTAAGACAGGGATAGGATTTCAAACATTGGTTAAGGTTTCAATGGAGGGTTTTAAAGTAGGGTTCCAAGCCAAGGTTGAGATTAAAAAATGAGGTTTCAAATATTAGTTGGAGTTTTAAACAAGGGTTGGGGTTTCACATTAGGGTTTCAAAGAAAGATTAGATTTTCACGGTAGGGTTTCAACCAATATTATGGTTTCAATCGAGGGTTAATTAAAAAAAAAAAAGGTCAGAGTTATAAACAAGGGGTAAGGTTTCAAAGCAGGATTTCAAGCCAGGTTTGGTGTTTAAAAGTTGGGTTCCAAGTCAGCCTTAAATTTTCAAACTAGGATACAAATTAGGGTTTTTAACAAATGTTACGGTTTTAAGGTAGGTTGTTTTTTATTTGCCAGGTTTAAGGTTGCAAGTTCGGGTTAAATTCAGTGTTGAAAAGTTAGGTTTCAAGCCGGGTTTAAAGTTTCATGCGTAGATGTCAAATTTGTGTTTCAAACAAGGTTTTAAGTTTGTTTGGGTTCCAAAGTATTTTAAAAGTATTTATAGTTGTTTGATTGTTTGGGTTCCAAAGTAGGGTTTCAAGTCCATGCCGGGATTCAAATGTTTTTCTTTGTGTTTTTGATTTTTTTTACCTGAGCAGACGAGGTCAAGCAGCACGGCGCGCCGTCTGTCCGCCAGGCTGCTGAAGGACGGGAAGACGGCGTCCAGGAGGAGGAAGAAGGCGCTGGCCAGGAAGCAGGCCACGCCCACCGTCACACCAAAGTTGCACGCGTCGGCGTTCTTGTTGAACACGCACAGCAGACGCTCGCTGCCGATGTTGACGTAACCCTCGTTGACGATGCAGCTGAATACCACCATGGAGAACACCTGCCGCCATTCATCAAAACAAAACGAAGCGATTCCGGTTCGGCTCACTGGCGGACCCCGATGTGGGTTTGCGTGTCTTTTTTTACATCTTAAATCACGTTAAAGACTTGGACTTGTTTTAATGGGACCGTTGGTGTCCAGTTTTGTACAAGGAACAACTTTTTGTGATGTACCCGAAAGTGTTCACTATTGAACAACTAAGTACAAGTGAATACTGTACTGTTCCATGCAAGAAAATGTACAGAAATGGTCCAATCTAGCAAAGGGACCATGTTTGTACAAGATACAAATTACTTATAAAAAATATTAGCTACAAGTTAACATATTTATCACTCTTTTTTTTTTTTTTTACATTTTAATTTTGACATAAAATCGAATGCTCTGCATAATACACAGACAAAATGACAACGACAGCTAAAATATCGGTCTAAATTATTTTAAAAGACACATTCAGAATCAATTTTAGGTATAGATTGGATCATTATTGTACGGATTTTCGAAAATGAAAAGGGACACCATGGTTAGGTAAGATGTGCAAATTGCAGCTGTGGACAAAAGAAGCTCTCAGCTAAATACAGAAATAGATCCAAGACAATTGTTCATGATACCAAATTACGCAATGATAGCCTCAACCTGAACGTCTTAACGAAATAATAACATGAGAGAAAAAAATGCTGGTTGATGGGTTGATGCACTTAATGTGAGGAGAGAGAGACAAAGAAATGGATGTACCCCCTCCCCACTTTTTTTTTTTTTTTTTTTGCAGATGCTCACCCACGACAGCAGCCTCATGATGGTCCGCGGATGCGTAAAGAAGGCGACCGGGTCGAAGACGACCTTCCCGGCTTTGGCGGCTCCGTAGGCGGCCGCTGGCTCCATTGTGGCCGGCGGGACGAGCCCCCGGCCCCCACCCGCCTCCAGCCACCCTTTCCGAGCGAAACCGACGACCTCCACCGGCTTAGCGCGGCTCCTTCACCCCGCCGAGAGAAGCGGACGAGACGGCGACAGAAGCAGCTGTCCGCCGCTGTGCGCAGCCGCCGCAGCAGCCTCCAGCAGCCTCGCGATGACGTCACAGCCAGCCTGCCGCCAGGTTCGGATTGGCTTGCTTGCGTCCAATCGTCCAAATAATAGGAACAGTCAAACGAGCTGTGACGTCATTTTAGCAAGCGTGACTTTCACTACACTTGTTGCGTCAGCAAGTATGACCACGATAATAATAATGACGGTAAAATGTTTTTTATTGATGAATTCAAACGTGAAGTTACAGTCTTAACATTGTTGTAGTCTCAGAAAAAAACACGTCATAATTAATTTGTAAAACATTGTTTTACAATTCATTATTACGTTTTTGTAATAATTATCCAAATGTGAAAATCGAAAAGGAGTACATGTAAAATCATGACTTTTACTATACTACGATTAGTTTTATATTATTAGTATCAAAATAGTCACGATGGTGATGTGACAGTAACGATGATCTAGTACTCGTTTAGTAAAAATGTTACTGTTATAATTATTGTTATGTCATGGCGGTCGCGAGGGTAACCAGTTCGGATGATTGTTATGATTATGACAACATGGAATAATTGTAATAATTATCCAAATGTGAAAATCGAAAAGGAGTACATGTGAAATCATGACTTTTACTATACTACGATTAGTTTTATATTATTAGTATCAAAATAGTCACGATGGTGATGTGACAGTAACGATGATCTAGTGCTCGTTTAGTAAAAATGTTACTGTTATAATTATTGTTATGTCATGGCGGTCGCGAGGGTAACCAGTTCGGATGATTGTTATGATTATGACAACATGGAATAATACAAATAATTGTCAATGGAATGTATATGATGCAATTTCTCAAATTCCCAGCCACTGCTGTGGCATATTTGTGCTGCTCCGATTTATTGTGACATCAAAAACAGGATTCAGTTCTTCAATCATACATATATCATTTATATAATTTTGAAGATGGATTCTTTCTTGCTTTGACCTTGTCTTCCACGTCACATTTAGAGTTCGTCCTTGGTGGCGTTTCTCTCTTTCTTCTCATCTTCTGCTTTCATGGCCTCCACGTACTTCCTCCTGTCTTCGTTCTCCTTCTCGCCCCAAACCCCACCACAATAAAAGCTTTATTTTCAGCCAAACGTTTTATTCACGTGGACAATCAGGACGTTTACCTTCATTCTGTCTTTTGCGGCTTTCTTCATCTCCTGGTGGACAAAAGCAAGCAGAGCCTTCAGCTTCCTGTCGCCGGTGTAAAACACCGCCTGGGGGGGAAAAAAAGAGCTTCTTGTTTATCCTGGTTTTGTTGTCTTGATCTGAGCCTTTTTTTAAACCAGCTTTTTGTGAACAAAAGACCGACTTGACTGATGTCGGGGATTTTAATTTGTTTCACGCTGTCGCTGGATTTATTTTGGAAGGTTTCTACTTCCAGTTTTGGATGCCTTAATAGGACTCTCAGGCGGTGTTGGAAAGAAGAAGCTTTTTGTGAACAAATTATTTTGATGCAGATCGATTATGGCTACTGTTGTGCATTTAAGTACATTGAGTGTTGTTATTGGTTTTATTTTGGGAGGTTGCTTCTTCCTATTTTTGTTTTCAGCTTTTTGGGAACAAAAGACTGACTGGTGTTGGCAATTTGAATTTGCTTCACATTTTTATTGGTTTTATTTTGGTAGATTTGAACTTCCTGCTTTTGTTGTCTTGCAATGAGTTTTTAAACTGCGTTTTTTCTGAATAAAAGACTAAACTTTGATTTAATGTTCTTGGTGTTGGGGATTTTTATTTGTTTCATATTTTTACTGGTTTTATTTTGGAATGTTCCCACTTCCTACTTCTGTTACTTCATCATGACTCAGACAAAGATGGAAAGACTTAGCATATCGTGGAGAAATTATTTTGACACAGATATTAACACAGAAACACCTTACTATACATGGTCGTTGTTTTCGGCTAAAAACGCCTGATCGTACATGGTCGTTTTTTACAGCTAAAAACGCCTTACTATACAATGTATAGAGTCCAAGGCTTGGACTCTCCTTCCGAGCCGGCCGGCATCAACCGGCTTGTTGCGTACAACTGACTAGAATTCGTGATCTTTTGTGATCATACCCTCTCTGCATAGAGCGCGGGGAAGAGACAGAAGGCTGGATAGGCACGCTGCACCGACATGTTGATGTCGTTTGCCGACGCGTCGATGCGAGCCACCACCACCTCGTCGCGAGCTTTGAAGGCCTCGGCCAGCTCCTCCCACAAGGGGAACACGGCGCGGCACTCTGGACTGTACGGCACGTCTGAAGTACATGTACACAAATGGGCCACTTCATTAGGTACACCTGTACATACACTCAATATACGTGTAAATGTGTGTGTGTGTGTGTGTGTACGTAAAGTAACTCACAAAACAAGACAAATACAGTCCTGTTGGGGTTGAAGGCAACCTCCTCAAAAGTGCTTCCGACCAGTTCCTTCACCGGACGTTGGTCCCATCCTTCAGGGATGGGCTCGCTCTGCATTTTGGGCTAGTACACACACACACACACACACACACACACACACACACACACACACACACACACACACACACACACACACACACACGTACATTCCCATTGATTTATGTGACACATCGCACACAAAGCCAAGGTACTGTGCGTACCTTTGCTTTGCCATCCAGGTAGTCCCGGCAGAAGGCCTCGATGGAGCCGGCGTCCAGCGTGGCCGAGGGCAGCTGGTAGGTCACGTGATCGGACAGGTTGACCAATCGCACGAGAGGAGCCTCGAAGGCCCGCACGCGGAAGTACTCCATCAGGCGGCCATTACGTGGCTCCCACACATCCACCATTACGAATAAAATCTAAATACACCACACACACGCACGCACACGCACACACAGGAGTTGAGGTCATTTTGTGTGTGTGTGTGTGTGTGTGTGTGTGTGTGTGTGTGTGTGTGTGTGTGTGTGTGTGTGTGTGTGTCACCTTCATTCGGAAGACCTCGGCGGCGGTGTTGAATGCGGCGTGAACCTTATGGAAATCGGCCGAGCTTTTGTTGACAAAAAGGAGGGCGTGGCTAAGAACCGGCGACGACAGGATCTGAGTGGCCGTCTGACGAATCAATTGATTTTCAATTACGTTCCGTGTTTAATTTGTGACAAACTTCCACTTGATTCAAAGTCATTTGTATTATTTAATTCAATGTGTTTAGCATTTCAAAATAGATCAAAATCAAGTCAGAATGACCCGACCAAATTTAATATCAATATCATCTTCATGTCTTTCTGTTTCTCTTTGTTTTTGTTTTTCAAATTTGTTTGCATGGTGATGAAGTGAGTAGCCACCACCAGGCGTCCAAGTGTGGAACTGAATGCCTCATCCTTGGCTACCTTTCCGGAATATTCTGTGACGGCCTCCATCTGGTAGACGCTGACAAAAGTCACCAAGTCTTCTTTGGAGGTCTGCGGCGTCATCTTGTAAGCCTGAATCAGCTGCGACTGTGGACACACACACACACACACACACAGCAAAATTGGAACCTTCTCGTACCTTCAAATCTCAAAAAGGATCAACAAATATAAATATTGACAATTATCAAGGCATTTTTTTCCATATACACAGTTTGAAATCCT
>CAAKHF010014278.1:11536-36848 GCA_901007745.1 Hippocampus kuda
CGGGGGGGGGGGGGCCCCCTGGCCCCCCCCCCCCCCCGCACACATACACAAATATTATATACAGCCAACCCCCGCACTCCCCTTCCTGCAGCAAAGCAATTTACATGAGTTGAAGGGAGGTGACAGGCAGCAATCAGCTCGAGGGAATAAGGTGGGACGCCGGCGTATTAGCGCCTGCCACCCTCAGACCCGCAGATTGCTTCTACCGGGCCACGACCTCCGACCCCGCCCCATATCAACCAATTGCCCTTTAGTATAATTATGTGGAATAATCTTTTTGGAGTTTGATTCGCCGGCAGCAGCCAGGGGAACGGCCACCCCTAATTTATTTTTTTAAGGGAGGAGGCTGAGTGGGGCAGAGGGTGGATGTTAATAAATACTTTTTGTCGGGGGGGGGGGTGCATCTGGCAGCTCTAAGTGAAATACCCTCAGTGCTGGAGGTCAAATTTATCTATTTGGAAACCAGATGCGGCGGTGGTGTGAAGCCGGTGAATGGTCGGCGGCAGTGTCTGCAAATGTCATTACTCACTGATGATATTTTATTGATACCCTGATTGGATGCAGGTAACTCGGCATTGTTTATGGGCCTCATTAAAATGAAATGAGGAGCACCCACCACTTTGCTTTGATACATTTCAAAAGTTAGTTCTAACTGATGTCAACAAGTGCCGATGGATTGGGTGCTCAAAATTCAAACTTGCATTTCTAGAAAATGTTTGTAGAACACAAAATACAGTTTTTGCTGCCATGCACACAAGAAATACAATACTGGATGTTGATTGTATGAAAAGGAAACCAATCCTACATATCCTTTGCCGGAATCCACAATATTTTATAGAATTTTCAGTAGGAATAAATACTGAAACGTTCAATAGCTGCAGCCCTACAGTCAACCGCCCTGTTGTATTTTCCTATTTTTATTGTTTCATAAAACCGTGAGATCGGGTCCTTGGGTTTAACTCCCAAATAATGCTCCCTAAAATCTGTAATTTGCTCCTCAAATCAAGTCATGGATGAGCAAAATTGCTCCTCAAAGAAAAAGTATTTTGAGCCTTGTGCAGATATGTCTTCGCTTATTCCCTATTTTAAGAAAAACAAACAAACAAACAATCATTTGAATATCATCAAAACCATGTGCGATAACTTATTGAGGTACTTGAATTTCATGATATGATCTCTCACATGTGAATGTCCAAAATTATTGAAATAATTAATTGATTGGAGGTTTCTTTGCATCTTGTGATGTTTTAAAAAAAAAAAAAATTGTAATAACCTTGGAATGGTGCGCTCCAGCCTCCATTTTGGTACCTTCATCAGGAACCGGCTGACCTTGACCTCCCTGGAGGGACCCTCCTCATCCCATTTAGTGCTTTAATGGTGGGAGGCGCCCGCTCAGCCACCCATCTCATTGTGTCCCACCTGTGACGGACACACAAACATTCACATCAAACACAATCCCCACAGGGGGTTAACATCAACATATGTAGCCGTCACACACGTAACAGTGAAGGCTGTTGTGTGCTTTGATATGTCACATACACTTATGTCCAGAAGTATTGAGAAAACTCAATCTTTTCTATAGTTTGTCATGAAACTATTTCATGACTCAAAAGCAAAGCACACCACCTCATGTGTCAAACCGCATCAGGGGTTGGTTCCATTTTGGCACATGCTGAAATGCCGGCGTATCTTGAATTTTGTGAAGGCACAAGGCTCTCTGTGCTTGTCCAGGAATTTGGCTGACTGCTCTCTGCGCCAAACGTGGGCGTGTCGGTATAGCAAGACTGGGTCGTTTGACATGCATCCCCGGCAATTGAAAATTTGGTGGCATAACGTCGTCTTTGAAGCTTGCTTCAATGGTCAAGAGAGGTAAGAGGCGAGTAAATGATCGATCTCCTAAAAACATGCATCCAACAACAAATATTTCATAAGGCACTTTCCTCAAGAGAAGAGGAACTGTTGTACTTCCCGAAAAAGAAGGCAAACTATTGATGATGGAATTTTCTGAAAAGAAGACAAAATGGTTTTTCACATTCCTTAAAAAAAAGATAACTGATGTTGCACTTGCAGAGAAGGTAACACAAACCATCTACGTATAATTTAAAAAAACATGTTGATATGCTTTCCAAAAAAGAAGACAAATGATTGATTTTGCAAATGATTTATTTTTCAGACAAAAAGGCAGCAATTCTCTAAAAGGAAGACAATCCATTGATGTTACAACGTCCTGAAGAGATGACCAACTACAGACATTCTATTTCTCGTTTCATTAATTGTGTTCCGGTTTCTACAAAAGCAATGAACTTTCACATTTTGCTTTTTTTTTTATTCCCCGTATTGCACCCGACGTGAACAAAAGGTGATCTTAAAACCAAGGGAAAAGTACCAAGCCGAGGTTTTTCGAGGAGGGCGGGGCTTACCGTTCCACCACTCTTATTTAGCATTGAGACTGTGTCGACTAGGACACATGCAATCTCTTTTGTGTGCATATCAAAGCAATAAATGCACCAGGGTCCTTTAGCCAGGGCGCGCGCTAAAGCCGGCGCTCAGTATTCACCGCTGCATCTCTGCCCGCCGCCACCATCTTGCCTCCTCCTTCGCCTCACTTGCAAGGAGACGGACGGCAGCCAGGAAGGAGGTGGAGAGAGGGCTTACCGAGTCGGGGTCCGCGTTTGATGTGTTGATTGGGAGCGAGGACAGCAGCTGCACTCTCGACCGTCCCCTGGGAAACACGCTGGCCCGATAGCTAAATGAAGACCTCTTGTGCTTCTTGTTAGCCAACACGGCCCACGCGTCCACACCCTGCACAATTACTCCACGGCGGGGCGGCTTTAGCCGTCCAGAGCGTTCCTCGGAGCGCCTCGGGCGGCATCCTCAGCCCCGCCGGCCCTCTTTACCACTACAGAGTCACGAGTCGAAATCCCAGAGCTGAGGGAGGGTGCAGATGTGATCTTTGTGGTGTTTTGGGGTGTTGATGAAAGCAGTTCAGTTTAATGTTCATTTCTTTGGTCTTCTGCACTTTTCTCTTTGGACAGCAGAGTCAAGGGTCAGCTGTCATTTGTACATTTGTACTCACACAGGAAGCGAAGTTTGCTGTTGTCACAAAAGTGTATAACGCAAGAAGCGTGTTTAGTGTAGATTTGGCATTGACTGACCCGTGTCTTTGCAGACAGAACCCGGCCGAAAGTAGGACGACGGGCCCTATTTTGGATGACAGGTCCTTGTGGGTCTCAAGTAAAAACTTTGTGCCAAAGCAAGTCTAGTTTACTGTTTTTGGAAATTTGGCAGACCGCGTTGTGCCTCGCCGGGCTCTCCGGTGCTCCGAGGGTCTTGACACACCCCTCGCGCATTTGAAAATTAGGTGTCACACACAGATGCATGAACAGGGGTGGAAGTCTTCACAGCAGCCAACTTGACATCATTTGCAAGTGGAAATGTTTTTGCAGTTCCTCATAAAAGTACTTCGCAGCGCCGATCTCCTGCATAGTTTCCAGTTTCCGATATTTCAGTTTTCTTTTAGATTTTCCATTTAAATATGATCCAAAACATGTTGATTTGAATTGGATTCATTTTCTTTGAAAAAAAAAAATGAATCAGACAAAATGTGATCAATATTTACACAAAATCTAACGTGCTGCAGCAATGTCATTTTATCTTCTCTTGAGGATGCCATCAAACCATTTCAAACAGCGATCCCTAGCGTGCGCGCCCTCCTTTCGCCTTCGCTAATGCTGCGGGAGTGATGCAACGTGGGTAAGTTTGTGCCACTGCATGATGAAGCGTTCTATTTATATTAAAATGAGGCAACTCCTCTGGGGAGATACAGAGGAGAAATGGAACAACAAACATGGAGCTTTAGAGATCGGTCCCAAGTATGTGTGCGTGCACGTGTGTAGTGACTGCAAAAAGGCTCCCCCCTCCTTACAAAGTGGCCCCGAGGACCTGAGAAAGAGTTATAATGGCCGAAGCGCAGGGGGCTGACGGGTGTGTCGTGTCCCTGCGCTGAGCCGTAAAACAATAGGCGCGGTAATAAAGTAAACCTGCTAAATCCACAAGCCGCTGTCGACTTGAATTGCTGTTTTTCTTTACTGTTAATGCCAGGATGGATTGTTGTGTCTTGTGGTGTTTGCGGTCAAGGCCTCTATTTGTTCGACTATTGACTGATGTCGTTCACACGCGCGGGCTAGTTCGGTAGCACGCTGCTAACAAGCCCAATGTAGTCTCAAAGGCAAGTCTTCTCAAACTTTTTGTTGCCACTTCATAATCCTAATGCCAATTAAACACGACTACCACAGGTACCTCTCAATGGTCATCATGTGCAAGCCCTGGAATTTGCCTGAAAAGGGCTTTTTCAATTCACTATTTCCAAATTCCTGTTCGATTTCGGTCTTTGAGAAATTTTTGTGAGTCTTGTTTTGATCCACAAAATCCATGTCAATATTTAAAACTGGTAAAAGGAGTCAATTCCTTGAGTTGGAGTTTTTGTGAGCCCTGGAATTCACTCAAAACAGCTGCTGAAAGCATAATGACCGACTTTTTTGTTCAGTTTCCGTCATAGGTCTTTGAACCTTTTCTGTGGGGGTGCCATGATAGAAATATCCAAGCAATTTCATGTTGATTGGTAAAACACATGCACTGGGCCAATTTGTCAAGTAAGACTTTATCAGTACGAGCACTGAAATTCGCCAAAACGGGCTGCTTTGAGCCAAAACATCCACCTCCCTCTCCAGTTCTGGCAGGAGTCGTTTAGACTGTTTATGTGTTCTGTTAACAAGAGACATATCCACCCAATTTCATCTTGAAATTAGTAGAAGTTTGCCAAAGGTTGAGCCCTGCAATTTGCCCAAAATGGCTGCTTCAAACTAAAATGACCAGTTTAACATTCCATTTCAGTCATACGTCTTTCGGACTTTTCCATGCATCCTTGCCATGTTAGACTTTTTTTTTTTCTCGCCTTGATTAGTGTAAGAGTTGTTGTGGGCTAAGTTGTGCTTACATTCAGAGGTGGCAAATCCAAGTCCAGGAAGTAGAAACCCTGCTTCAGTTTGGATTCAGCCTCAACCGGTAGGTAAACAAGCTCCCAGGAAGTTCATTTACCTCTTGAGTAGAAGCACCTGTGAAGCACCTGTGGCTAAAGCCAAACTGTAGCAGGATTTTTATTTTCTGGATCTGGATTTGACAGCTTTGCTTAGTTTCCAGAGGGGTATACTGTGTAGGCTTTAGTGCAGGGGTGTCAAACTCAGGTCCTGGAGGGCCGCTGTCCTGTATGTTTTCCAAGTCTCCCTGTTGCAACAAACCTGATTCAAATGATCGGATCATCAGCAAGCTCTGCGGAAGCCTGACATTGAACCTGTTCATTTGAATCAGGTGTGTTGCAACAGGGAGACTTGAAAAACATGCAGGACAGCGGCCCTCCAGGACCTGAGTTTGACACCCCTGCTTTAGGGGCTTTATACTGTACATCAGGTCTCCAAAAGTACAAACATTTTCACCAGAGTACTCCTGCTTGCAAAAACAGTCAAGTTTGCAAACCTGTTCCAGTTGTATAGTGTAGCATTTCGTACTTTGCAATCAATACCTTTCCACTCCGGACCTGTGGGGGGCAGACACTGTTTGACACAGGGTTTGTTAATTCCTGCAAATATATATTTTTTAAAATTGTGCTTCCGTCAAAATAAGCGCATTAGTATCAGGTTAAAAAAAGAGCATTTCCAACAAGGGTGCCTAATAACCCACATGATTGTTGAGCCGTGGTAATAAAGGCCAGTGGGCAATAACAGCTGGGCTTGCCTTTCTTTCTCACAGCAGAATGGAAGCTGAGTGTTAGTTAATTAAGCTCAGGGGTGAAGGCAATGTATTTGTGGGAAAGAATCCAATTATTTTTTTTCCCCTCACTCAAAAAGAGAAAAGGGGGGAGGCATGTGTGACCACTACCACCACCACCACCACCACGATGAGGATGATGAAGACGATAATGATACTTCGTGCAGCCACTTACACCCCAACATTAGCCAATCCCCAGTCACCTCCATGGCCTCAGACAGCAAAAACCATATGGGTACTTTGTTCCTGGTGGGAAAAATGCGCAAACGCAGCAAAAATAAAATAAATTAGACATCGAGTAATCGCAGCTTCAAAGGCAAGAAAGAAAAAAAAAGTGGGCGGATAAGAAAGCCAGAAAGCAATTAAAAATCGCTGAAAGCTGCATTACCACTTCACACAGACACATTTTTTACGCTTTGGAGGTAATAGATGGCCTCATTTTGACACTGTTTCCTCTACCAAATATCAAATACCCAGTCAGCGTAGTTTTAAACAATCACATCTTTAAAGATGTCATTTCTGACAAAAACACAGCATGTTCAGGTTTTTGTTATAGGAGCACTCTAAATTGTCCCTTGCTATGTGTGTGTGTGAGCGTGAATGGTTGTTCGTCTGTGTGCCCTGCGATTGGTTGGCAACCAGTTCAGTGTGTTCCTTGCCGACTGCCCGAAGACAGATGGGATGGGCTCCAGCACGCCCGCGACCCTTGCGAGGATAAAGCGGATCAGAAAATGGATGGATAGTTGGATGGATGGATGGATAGTTGTAAATTTTGGTTGGTGCAGTAACATTAATGTTCTCTGTGGGGACTGAAGAAGGTGGGAAATGTAACATTAAAATTTGATACAATCATGAACATCCTATCAGCTTTTTCTTTTCACAAATCAGTTCTCTGCAGTCTGGCCCAGTAGGGTTGCAATGTGATCACAGAGGCGGTGTCATTTCACTTTGGCCTCGTGTGTGCGTGTGGCACAAAAAGACACATCGTATCATTCCACACTTCTCCGTCCCCCGCTGCCTCTGGGGACCCCCAGAAGGAGGAGGGGGCCCCCTAATCTGTGCCCAGCGAGAGCTCACCCTTCTCTCTCCCCTCTTGAACTCTTTGTACAGGGTCACCCTGGCCCGGGCCACGCGGGAACGCACCTCTTCTGCCCCAGCGTCTTAATCCCGCCGAGTCGATAGTAGCTGGAGAGCTTGCTCATTTCAATAAATGAAAAGTGATGTGGCACACACTCGCACACACACATGCACACACCGAAGAGATGTCAAACACGCGTGATGACGAGAACACTCGCACTGGGGGTCAGAAATATGGAGGATGTGGTTAAATGACAGGCAAACGAGTGGAACATTCGCCAACTCGATGCCCCGATAAGACCTTATTTACATTTGACAGGCTGCCATTGATTTCTTCCTCTTTTTTGCCCTTTACAGACGGCTCAAGCTGCAGACGGGCTGGGAGGAACGCCGCACGTCTCTGGTCGAGCCACAAACTGTCGATCAAAAGTTCCCACACAACACAAAAAACTACATAGAAAGTTCAGTTTATTCAAGTGCTTATGAGATGTCATTTGTCTGTTTGAAGAGGCTTCAAACTGTTTATTGCTACCGCTAGGTTTTGTGTTCTGCAAAACTAAACACAAAACAAAGAGAATTAAACCTTGTTTATTTAAAACAACCACATCATTTGGCCTTTCAGTCTGCTCGCTTAATGCTAATGCAAAAAAACAATCTGGAGTGCTGTGACGCTTTCAGCAAAAGATTGAACACAAACACTGCAGCAAGACATGTAGACAGACAGTATAACAGTACTCAGTTATATTCTTTATCCTCTTCGTAGACTGGATATTAGTGATGTCCTGATCAGCCGAAAAAGGAGTTGAGACAACTCACTGAACAGAACTGTATACCACTCTGTCTGTTTTGTACAGCCCCCAGGTGACTAAGGTGGGAACAGCAGAAGAACGAGCACAATGGCCATTCAATTGGGGCAGTGTGACAAAAAATGGGTTAATTCTCTTCCATTCTATGACTATTAATATGAATTATTCCTTCTCTTGTTTTTTTTTAATTTAGTGAATTATTATTGCATGTTACTTTTCTTCATTCAAATAGACATCAGTACATGTTTTGTGTTTTTAGGGGCAAAGAGGCTGGAAGGGCATTTTCATCCATCCATTTTCCAATCCACTTCTCCTCACGAGGGTCGCGGGCGTGCTGGAGCCTATTCCAGCTGTCTTCAGGCAGAAGGCAGGGTCCACCCTGAGCTGGTTGCCAGCCAATCGCAGGGCACACATTCTACAAAAAAAACATTCACACTCGCACCTAGGGACAATTTAGTGTGTTTCATAAACTTGCCATGCATGGTTTTGGAATGTGGGAGGAAACCGGAATACCCGGAGAAAACCCACACAGGTCCAGGGAGAACATGCAAACTCCACACAGGAAGCCTGGAGCTGGAATCGAACCTATGACCTCTGCAATGTGAGGCCGACGTGCTAACCAGTCGACCACCGTGCCGCTGTATTTCCATTCATTTGAACAGGAAAATGCATGTTTTAAGGCGCGAGTGGTCATGGAATTAATGAAGTTAATATCTCAGGGCACCACTGTATATCGGACAGATGGGTGATGCTAAATTAGGCGTGGTTTTTCTTTTCGTCATTTTACATGAGCGGAGATTGGGAAGCGTAGTTCCAATGATCATTATAAAACACAAAACTCCTATTCAACTTTGGCCACAAAAATACTGTCGATCCAGTGTTTACCATGAATCACCACGCCTTCGTCTATTGTGTCAAATCATACAAAATACTCGTGAGAATCGCCTCTCCAAGACGCATCACCAGCTGGTAATGACTTGCACATTTACCAGGTTGCTTTATATGATAATAAGCAGATGGAATCAATTTACGCATATGCTTATCGACTGATTTTTACCATCCATATTGATCGCCCAGGAAATAACTCCGCGCCACTTGCCTAAAAGAGCTTCATTATCGAAATGACGATGCTGGAACATCCTGTCAAATGACATTTCGCCTTGCGTTTTTCCACCCGGCCGACACCGCCGCTGTTTATCCAGTCTTCGGTACGGCGGGCTAATGAACGCTTGTTATTGATTATTGGAAATCAGCCGAGAATGACATTCAGATGAGAGTTAAACAAATGGATGCCTTCTCATTTAGCTGACGCGCTAATCAAGCAATTTATATTCAATACGATGCCGCTACGTCTTGTTTGAGTGATGCATGCGCACACTGCTTCCTTGTCGACAATCAGCAGTCCCGTTGAAGGTTATTACACTCATCAAAAGCTAGACTTGATATATTTATCCCATTAGCTTCACTTGCATCTCAATCTTTGACATGTATCGTTTTTGGCATCTATGGCTTAGGATGGCTGGCACAGGAAATAACTTTTCGCTTTCCGTCATACAAACGACTCCGGACTGAATGAGATTGTGATTGCTGTAATGTCTGTTTTTGATTGATGCAATCAATGACATCATTGATAGAGCACGCAAATTCTGATCACTGATTTTGTATCAAATGTAAGATATCAACCGAGTTCAATCCAAGTAATCATATCGGTCTAAAATCCACTTTTCTCAAGCATGGGTGTCGTTTTGTTTGTACCTACAATTTTGGCTCGCACCACAGAGCAGAAAAACGAAATAAAAGTCAAGCCCGTATTGGTCCGTGCCTCCAAAAACGATCAAGTCATGGTACTACTGGACCATAATTCTACAGGTACATGCAGTATCAGTACATTTGTTTTAAGATATCTGGGTGTAGTTTTGAGGCTTGCTATCATCTAATCTTGCCAAGTGAAACTTTGCTGTTCTATTGGTAGGTAATTGTGCTTAAATCATGCTACATATTCTTGATTTTTATTGTTTTTTTTTTTTAGTTTTTTTTAAAAACCATTCTTTTGAGTTTCTGTGCGGTCTTTGGGTCCCTGGTCACTCCTGTCAACTCTAATGAGAGCAATTCGGCGATTCCATGAATCTCAGCAGTTTATTGACGTTGACATTCTGTCCAGCCTACGCCAGGAAACGACATCCAGAAATGGCATCCATAACCCCACTCCGTCCGCGAGCGCCACCTCACCGCATTTTTAAAGACTCGTCCCGAGTCAAGCGTTTTTCTAGCCTGAGCGGAGGCAGAGCCGTGGCGGATCCAGACCTTTTTAAGCGATCATCCTTGTATCATAACAGATTAAGGGCCGCTGCTGCTCCGGATTAGGCCTAATCTAACCTTTATCCGGTGCCGTCTTCACCTGAAACCAGCGGCGACCGGGAAGTCAATCGACAGGGAGGTGGAGAGTTGGCGAGGGGCTACACGGTGACACTGATCTCCCTCTTCGCGCTCTAATTATCGGGATTAAGAAAAACACTTTTGAGTAATTATTTTGCGCATCGGATAAACATTAGGCTTGCGCGGATTTAGCCCAGCTTTCGCCCGACAAGGAGAAGGAGAGGCGAGCGGGCTCACATCCAGACAGGCAGATGGAGAGGACGACGCCTAATCGGCATTATATGCTCCAAAAAAAAAGTTTCCATTCCTTTGTTGCATACTTTACTGACAAATGCAAATGTGGGGCATTTTTTGCCGCTTGTCCAAGTATATTTACATTTCAAAGAATTTTCTCGCAAGTGGCTTCAGTGGATGAGTAGTAGCAAATTTAGACACCCTGAACTAGTTGCCAGCCAGTCACAGGGCACACAAAGACAAAACAGCCATTCGCAATCGCTGTCACACCTTGGGAGTCCCACTCTAAATTGTTCTCAGGTGTGCTTGTATGCGCGAATGGTTGTTCGTCGATGTGTGCCCTGCGATTGCCTGGCAACAGTTCTAGGTGTCCCCTGCCGACTACCCGAAGACAGCTGTGATGGGCCCCAGCATGCTTGCGACCCTTTTGTGTGGATAAAAGGATTAGAAAATGAATGGATGAATAATATGCCAGTTCCACTAATGGCCTCGAAATTGTGTCGATGTGTCTCTTATATTAGGACACAGGAAAAATCTCAAGGGCTCCTACCTGCAATTGAACAGGAAGACAGTTTGTTTTGAAACAGACAATTTGCACCTACAAACTGCAATGTGGTGGTCACCCCTATCAAAAGCAGATATCCTACAGAGAAGGACCATGCTACGGGAGGATGTTTTTTTTTTTCGCCCATGCCATCAAATGTGCATGGAATTAGGCATCCTGAATTTGGAAACACCATGGAAGCAACATTCATTAGTAATCTTCCAAGTGACTTCAAGATGCCTGAAAACACAAAATCTGCAAACCTAAGAATCCTTGTCTTGACCCCTCACCTCGAAATTCACTCAATAGCACCCGCTGAAGGGTTCCAAGAATTCCAGCAATTCTGTCACTTCTCGTGTGAGGCAACAAGACAAAAACTCAAATTTTGCTTCCATAGAACCACTCATATGTGACGAAATCACGACCTGGATGGAACAAAATCTATTGAATTCAATGAAAAGAAGAGAGAAGTGATGGTGTTTGGTTCCAGTGGCCCTTGTATATCCCATCCCGGGGACTTGGGCCCCCCTGGATCCTTATCTTAAGACAATCGAATTTGGGTCTTAAACTGGACAGTGATTTTAAATTGAACCGGCAAATTGATGCCATTGTTAAATCCAGCTTCTTTCATCTTTGGCATCTGGCTGAAGTAAAGCCTCTCCTTTCTTAAGATAATTCATGTCAACTAATTCATGTCTTTGTCACATCCTGGCTGGATGACTGCAATGCACTTTACTTTGGAGTCAGCCAAACCTCCATTAAGCATCCCCAGTTGGTCCAGAATGCTGCTGCTCGCCTCTTGGCTGGTACCCGTAAGAGGGAGCACATATGACGCCTACTCTGGCATCCCTTCACTGTCTCCCGATACATTTTAGAGTTCTTTTTAAGATCCTATTATTTATTGCCAAATCTTTAAATGGCCTGGCCCCACCATAACCTCTATGAGCTCCTCCGCCCTACGTACGTGCCCGGTGCCTCAGGTCTGCAGACCACACACTATTAGAGGCACTGAGAACTAAGCGGAGGCTCAGAGGGGATCGAACCTTTTCCGTTGCCGGTCCTTCTTTTTGGAATGAGCTCCCACGGAACGTTCGGGAAGCCCCCTCGCTGGCCATCTTTAAAATTTGTCTTAAAACTCATTTGTATTCTTTGGATTTTGACTCAGCATGGGACTTGATTTTTAGCTTGACTGTTTTTTGTGCTTTCCACTGTCTTTGTAATTCATTTATTATTTTATTGTTTGTTGTTGTGTGAATTATTTTGCTCCATGTACAGCACATTGAATACAGCGGTGGCTGTTTTAAAGTGCTCAATAAATACAGTTGAGTTGAGTTGTTGACGCCAGCTGCACTTGATTAACAAAGGCACCACTCACATTTAGATGAAGAAGATGAAGAAGATGAAGAAGATGGCGTTGACATCGTGTCTTGTCTTTGCCAGGCAAGCGCTGGGTGTTTGGATAACATGTTACAACAACATCAAATGTTGCTCTTCCCCGCCAGAGATGTTCAAGGCTTGATTGGCCACAGCTGGCTTCCGTGCGAGCGACGCGGCAGAGTGAAAGCTGTTGTTGCAATCTTTGTTCATTTGCCAGTTAAGAGACGTTCACTTGTGCTGCTTTTCAATCTTCTACATCAAACTCATCCCTAGAATAAAGTGCTACACGTTATATTGAAGTTCATCCTTTGCACCTCGACGATTTTGATATTTTGGGGGGTGGTGGGGTGGGGGGAGTGTATCTATCTTGGAAATTTTTCTCTGAAAAAGTTTTTTTTGTTTTCACTTTTCAGTGTATTTCTACGATGAGGGACACTTATGACATTTTTCTGATTTTTCTGTTTCATGACAAGAGATACATTTTCTCGTTTAACCTCTATGATGATGAACTACAGCAGGGGTAGGGAACTCCAGTTCAGGCAGGATGTGGCTCTCGAGGAACCCGAGTTCCCTCCCCCTGTACTACACATGTTCCTTTTTAATATATTTTCAGTGATGATGGACAATGTGTTATTTTATTTTTGTGATATGAGATGGTTAACAAATTCTCTTGCTTTTAATTTTATTTCAATGATGAGGGACATGACATGTTCTCGTTTCATTTCTGTGATGATGTACATCAATGGCATTTTTTTTATTTTTCAGTTTTATGACCGTGATGAGAGTTACAACATTGCTTTAAATTTTATTTTGGTGATAATGGACGGCTATGAAATTTTCGAATCTTTTCCTTATGTGACAGTTATGTTTTCTGATTTCGCTAAAGTGATGTTGGACAGTGGTAACATTTTCTCCTTTTTCATAAAAGTCTTGTTTTTTTTTTTTTTTATTCATTCTGGTAATAAGGGACAGTCACAACATTTGACCGTTTTATTTCTGTGATCAGAATGGGCCACAAAATGTTTTTGCTTTTAATTGTAATTCTGCAATGAGAAGCAGTTATGACCTTTTCTTAATTTTCCACTTCATTTTGTGAATATAGTACATTTTCTTGTTTCACTTCTGTGATGAGGGGCAGTTAAGGCATTTTTGCATTTTTCCCTTTTATTTCTGTCACAGGCAACAGACGCAACATTTTCTCACCTTTTAAACTTCATTTTTGCAGTTATAGACAGCTGTAATGTTGGCCGTTTATGGCATTTTCTCGTTTTATTTCGGTGATGATGGACAGTTACGACTTCTCCTTTTTTTCGGTTTTATTTCTGTCGTAAAAACGAGAAGCATAGCATGCAGCGTCCAGATGCGCTTGAATGTAGACTCTTTCGATTTCAGTGAGCGTTTTGGTGTATTACCATTTTGAACTGGACAGACAAGCGATAAAAACATAACCTGCTTGGCAGATAACAATGACAACATTGATTCATTGCAGGGTTAAAAGCAATAGCCCACCCCTGCAACTCGCTCACTGCAGTAGTGACTGATGACAGAGGGACTCAAGCGTTAATAAGAACCAATTTTCACAATTTTTCAAAACGCAAAAAAGCTTCCAAGTTGAGCGTATGTTGTGGGTTTGACCCAGCGAGTTGCGTCCACATCAAAGCCGCAGCAACATCTGCTTGTGGGTGGAGGTGAGGAGAAAGAGGAGGAAGAAGAGGGTGGGCTGCAGTGCGGTGGAAGGTTCAGGTGGACACGAGAGGTCTTCTTTGGAGCAGCGGGTGGGATGTCAGAGGCAAGCGAGCGGTGAGCAGAATGGTCATTTCCTCGCATTCGTCTCTGTCAGGACTCTACTTTTGAGCTGCACGCGAGCTGTCACGCTGAGTATTTTGTAGCACGTAACGTATCTCCCACCCCTGACTCTAAACCTCGCTCTATGCAGGTTTTAATGGCCCTGTCAAGCAAAAATTGGATGAAAATGCCAGACAAGCATGCACATACCAAACTGTATCTATTCATTTAATATATCGGCAGTAGGAGCATCTAAAGTTGGGATGCTGTGAGAGGGAAGGTTTTTGTTTTGTTTGATCATCATCATCATCATTTAATTAATTAATTTATTTTAAATATTTCTTTCTCGAATAATGATGATGATTTTTTTCCAATTATATTTGTGTGTAATTTCTATTTCATTCATTGATTTACAAAATTGTCGATTATTTTCTTTTCAAGATTGTTCCTAAACTATGTCTTAATACTCATGATTTGAAAGATTATTATACATACTGGACATGATTTCATTTGTTTTTTAAATATGCTTCTGTATTTATTTTATTTTAATGAATATGTCTATTTTTTTGTATTGTGCCAATATTTTTTTAATTTTCATTTTCAGTGATACTAATGATCATGATAATCTTCACAATGATTTTTTTTATTTCAATGTTTATTTCTGACAATTTTTTTTATTTTTAGAGTTTAGGGTGTTTTCGCTTTTAATGGTTATTATTTATTTATTTCCAAATTATTTTGTTTATTAAAATTTATTATTTGATTTACTTTGTTGTCATCATTATTTGTATTAGTGTTAGATCTAGCAGTCATGGTAGCAGTAGGAGTTTAAAAAAATTAAAGGCCCTGTGGAAATAATCAATTTGATTTAGACTGTCTTGTATGAAATTGTTAAGCACTTAAACTAAGCAATTCCTTTATTTTTGGTCTTTTTTTTTTTAAGCCTGGTTCTGCAGAGTGTGCATTGTGTTTTATTTTCCCACTCCAAATGTGACAAACGCATAAATAAATAATCACGCAGGTAATTCAGAGCGTGTGTGCCTCAATGGAACACAAATGTGAAACGGTAAGAGTGTGCGTGTGTGTGTGTGTGTGTGTGCACGTGTCAGTGCACATAACCTCTCAGAAAGCATGGCCGAGTCATCCTGCGAAAGATTGCCGGCGGGCCCCCAAGGGTCAGAGGTGGACCCTCTGAGGGAATTGTCCCTTTTAAAAGGTTATCAGGGCCTGGCTGTGCCGCTGTGATGTGATTTCAGTTTGTAATTGTCTATGATTGAAATAATATATCATATCAAACAAGCTCTGAAGGTCATCTTTTTCCCAGGCTTGCCAGCACCGGCAACCCCAAACCGCCTGCTCCCGCATTTTCTACCTACTTTTGCTGAGCATGGCACCAAATGGGGGGCCTGTTTAGCAAATATATTAGCAAGTGCCGCTAATGAATAAATAAATACATGTTCTCTCCCCTCATTTTCTTTATGAATTTGATATTGTAACATGATTCTCACCCACCCTTGCCCCTAAAAAAACAGGTTTTCAATTTCGGGCTACACATGAGAGGTATTTTTTTGTCGCATAAGGGGGGGGATAAAATGCCACCCTTATAAGGGATCTTGTAAGGGATCTTGAGATCCAAAAGTTTGAGTCCACCTGGTTTTGGCAAAATGCTTTGTAAATGTACCATTTGGATTTCCAAATTTCCTAGTTGGAGTCCGCCAAGTAGGAACACTGGAATTTGCTTGTTGCAAACCAAAATTCCACAGATCTGAGACTTTTTCATGCGTCGTCTTATAATCGACATGTCCGCACAATTTCATGTCCATTGATGAATCTAGCGTCAACTCGTGTCTTTTAGCCATAACAGAAGATGTCCCAAAACAGAACTTGTCATATGTACTCGATAATAAATAAGCAAACAGTCAGTAGTCAGGTCGCTCTCTCTTCTTCATCTTCTTCCTGTCTTTCTCAGACATTCTTGTAATAATTGCCCAGTGGCGTGTCTCGTCCGTGCGATTGTGTCTACCTCCAACGGAGCTTTGGGAAAGCCACCTCGCTCACCTTCTCATGCCGCCTAGGCCATTAGACACAGTCTGAGGTCAGTGGCATTAGGCTGCTTTTATTGCCCTCCCCAAGCCCACCCCACCCCTCACCACCCCGACCGTCACGAATATGTTAGCCCACTCGGGTGAGGTGGATCGTGCAAAAGTGCCCTCCATGTGTGCAACCCGAGAGAGATTTATCACCATTAAAAATGCTTTTTGGAGGTAAAATGTGTTGCAAGTTGCACGAATGGGAAACAATTCTGGGTTGGGTTCGTTTGCTGAGTTAGCCGTCGCAAATCCACTAAAACGTTGACATGCAAATTGGCAGCAAACGATAAAAGGGACACTGGTTGGTTGCTTGCATCAATGCTCGAATACTAAAGCGTGCCATTTGTCAACATTCTATGACAATGGTTATGTTTTTCTTCTTTGAAGGAAAGTGCAGTGTCAATCGTTCATAGAAAACTTAACACTGATAGTTTGTCTTTTTACGGCGGTGCAACATTTTTCTTGTATTTGTTTTTAGGAAACAATGGATGCAGGCAAGTGCAACTGCCGTCGTCAACTCATATTTCCCGTGTGGAAACACCTCAGTAGCGCACTGAAAAATTCAAGTGTCAATACAAAGTGTGACTTTTAACAGTGTCCACACGGGCAGAGGCAATGAATCAATCACCAAATGAGATGTCTCACATGTTCCTGTCTGACTCCTCATCAGCGCTAATTTGATTCCTCCGTCGATGATGACAATGATGGAGACCAAGCTAATCCCCCCGGGTGACGGCGAAATATTTCCCAGTTGCATCCATCGATCGGTCCTGTTATTTGCCGCGTGGATCAGTGCCATAATTAAAACCTAAATACAAGCATCTGACTTCTGAGCATTTATTACTTCACATGAAAAAAGGTCACTGTGACGGGCTGGAGACTTTGACAGGCGGGGGTTTGTTTTGGATATGATGGATTTTCATTTTTTGTAATTACAGATTAGTGGGTGAGCATGGACATTTCTGGATGATGGTGAAGGGTATCTATGAGTAATTGGTGGTGCCACACTTGACATATTGTGTTGTATCTGCATTCAAACAGCAGTTGGCCACAATATGTCTCATCCGTCTGTCTGGATTCTGAATGTTTTTTCTTTTTTTTTTAACTGAGTTTCTACTTTGAAAATATTAGGTAAAGTAAAAGAAGTCTAGCAGCCTCTCAATCATGCCATACATCTTCTCCAGAAACAAACTTAGCCACTTGAAGTGTTATAATTTAGTTTGTTCAAACTGTTACTGTTGCGCTCGTCTGCATCCTTTATTTCTTCATGAGAAGACAAACGAATAGTGTTGTACTGTCCTAAAAAGAAGACAAACTATCTCACAAAGGATCAAAACTTTTGATGTCGCAGTTTTCATCAACAATGTTGATGCTGCACTTTGCAAAAGAGAAGGCAAACCTTAGAGGTTGCACTGTCCCAAAAATGACACAAAATCGGCATTGAACTTTCCTAAAAAGACGAGAAACTTTTGATGGTATTTCTATGTTTGCATTTAGTTCCCTTACTGTATCTATTGCGAAGGGAACAGTGATCTTAAAAACAAGGTGAGTGCCGAATCGTGATTTTCGGCATCCCATTACAACTCCCTCCACCCCCCTATTGTCAACACAATCTTTATTTGAAGCTTTAATTTCACGGCATCCCTGGTGCTGGTGGTGTTTCCCAGGCTTTGAGGAAGATGAGCAGGCGAAGACAAACAAGATTGTGTGCCAGCTGGAGCCCTCAATGGCAACACTCGAGAGCCACAATGAGACAAAACCACCACCGCCACCCCACTCCCTCTGCAGTATGAGCATGACAGAAGGGCCTTTCATGTGAACTCACAGCTGTCCAGGAACACTCGGTGTCACGCCATGATGGAGCCCTTCCTCATAAGAAATGAAAAGACAAATGGAGACATCAATAAAGTGACTATTTAAACATGTCAAACACTTGAGTCATCGTGTGATTGCCAATTGATTGGTTTTGTTAGGGGTGAGGGGAAGTGGTAAAGCACAGCAAGAAGTGGTGTCACAGTTACGTTTACACAGTCTACAATTACTGTAATCATTAACCAGAGAACTCTGTGAAGTCCCCTGAGATGGTACGGTATGGAACTCTACATCTCCAACAAACTATTTTTCACCCAGTCTGATGGTGGCTCATTTGGATGAATTCTCTATTGCCAAAATCAACATGAAATTGGGTCGTCACATGCACCATAAGAGCATGCAAGAAAAAAAATCTCAAGGACCCATGCTCGAATAGGAAGTTGGCTATTTGATTTTAAGCAATGACTTTGGGTGAAAAAAAAAAAAAAATCGAAGGCTGATACTGTGATGAACTCCAGTGAGGGTTGTGTGTTCAAATGAGTTCCAATGTGAAGCGAGTTGGGAGGAGCCCTGTAGTTGATTACTTAAATCTGGTTCAAATTTCCCACCAAATGCAGAGGTATTCCACTCTAACTGGAATGCATTGAATGCTCCTGCACATCTTTATGTCCCGGCCTCCAACATAACCAAAGAATCATTACTGCAATTAGGTCTTTAAAAAAAAAAAAAAAAAAAGTTAGCAAAAGCAAAAAAAAAAAAAAATAATAATAATAACAACGGCTGCAACTTTTCCACACACACGCAGGTCGTACGTCAACCCACAAATAAACACAAGCGCAACATCTTCACGGTCGCCAATTATCAGCCACACTTTGTCCTGTTGCATTCGTAAAACAGTAAGCCTCAACATTGCCATCTCAGTAGGGCCAGAAAGAAGAAGGCGTTTACTGTCACTTGTTTACTGTCACTTGTAAATTAATAGCACAGCAGGAACAAACACAAGCACTCCCCGGGGGAGGGCAATTCACGTGCATCCATCCTCTTTGGGCGCATGAAATCGACTTTAAGGACCATCCCGTGCAGGATGCGGCCACAATTGATGGCGGCGTGTCAATGAGGTGGAGACAATGAGGCTGAAAGGTAAGTGTCCCATGGTGCATTGTTGTGCATGGAGCTCTCAGTGCTCGAATATAAATCACAAATATTAGCAGGTCTCATCGGAGCCATTTTGCCCATTTTATTAAGCAGTAAAAACTTATTACTTTGGACATGGCATATGATATATGGATATATGAATCCTTGTGTAGGATGATGGATGTGGCGGGGCTAATCAAATTCATTGTGCCACAGTCACCTGGGAATTTGCCGGCCGACGGGGAAAAACAAGCGGCATGTGTTTACGAAAAGAGATGTTGCAAATGTCGACGACCATTTCAAATGAAATATGCACGCAAATGATCATAGAGGGGTACACGTATTGATATTAACACCCGGCACTTTGATTAGTCTCCTTTTTATAGTGTGGCCTAAATTGACCCATCAAAAAAGGTACAGCACTAAATGTGTCTTGCCTCTTCTTCCTATTTATGTTTGGGACTAAAATTTTGAATTACATAGTATGCTAAGAGCGAAAGGGGGTGGGCGGGGAGTGGTTAAATATTTCATTAATGCATGTTTCATTCAATTATAATTGATTAATTCCCATGTCAACTGCGATGCAAACATGCGTGCGCATTCATCCCCTTATTGTGAAAGACAGATAGACAGATTAATAGATAGATAGACAGATAGATTTTTTTTTTTTTGATAAAACATTGGAGGAGGTCAAATTGACCCATGTCTATTTTTGGTATACCAAAAAAAAAAAAAAAAAAAGAAAAAACAACTTAATTATTTATCGTGATTTTGTTTCTGGGATTCACATTTTTTGTGTGGTTAAAACGTAACAGAACAGAACAGAACAGGACAGTTGACGCCTTTAGTCAAATATTATGCAGAACATAACACGAATCCATAAATGCAGCACAGAAAGTGGATACATTTGTACATATCGTTCCCTACTGTCAGATATCATTTTGAAAGAGAACAAATGAAGACAAATCTTTGTGGAAGCAAAAATCAAGCTGATTCCCAGATGTGCAGACCCCTGTCCCCCCCCCACACTCCCACCTCCCAACACACACACGCACACGCACACACATTGCACCGCTACCCTAACCTCGGAGACTATAAGGAAATGAAAAAGGATTAGCCAGACTCCGAATCAACGAAATTACTTGAACCGACTTGGCTGGCTAGCCGCAGGCCGTTGGCGCAAAAGCATGTTGAAGTTGACATTTCAATTGTACCAGTCATTTGCATTCCATTTGACTCCAGATGACACCGCATGCACCCCCACCTCCACCCTCTGTATTATAGATTCCGGCAGCAGGTTTTGATTTCTCTGTTCAAAGATGAGTTGCGGTTTAATTAAGGTGTGCGGGAATCCCGTCAATCTTCGATGAACACGGCGAGGTCACAACTTCAATCAAATTCCTTAAGTGTCCGGAGCAAATCTTCAACCGCCGCCAGACAGACCTCATTATTAAACGTGAATTGTTGGCTACATCCACAAAATGGCAGTGCTGGTGGAACAAAAGCTTTGTAACACAGCAAGTCCAGTGATTGCCATAGTTACAAGGCTCAGGACGTGGAAGAGTTTTTACATGGAACCTATTAGTTTAGGTACAGAAAGTGTAGTCACGCAACTACTCAGTGAACAAACACAGTGCACCTCAACTTCTGGGTTGCGCACTTTTTGGCAGAATGTCAAACTTTCATGTTGACTAATTTCAAAGTGAAGGGATGACTTTCAGGTTGAATTTTCACCAAAAACAAAAAACTAGCAGAGGTGTATGGAATTCCTACGCGGAACGTATTAGGTAAAGGCCTTATGCTCGAGCCATGCCTACAATGTAAACAAACACAGTGCAGCTCAACCTCTGACTAGCAGACATCTTGGTTAGTGATATGCTTTTGGAAGTGTACAACTGATATGAGACACCAAATACTTACAATTGACTGGCCAATGAAGTTGTCCTGATCGGATGATTCTTATGTCAGAATTTTCAAAAATTAAACGTTTTAACCTGTCACTGATGGCCCGAAAGGACAATGTGAATAGCCCCTGCCACCTGGGGGATGGGCCATAGGGATCGGGTGCAATACGACATGGGTGGCGGCCGGAGGGAGGGGCCTTGTAAAGGGGCATTGTAAAGAAAAGTTGTGAGTTGCAATGCCGAGGTATCCGATTGGAATTCGGTGTTGACAGATATTTTAATCAAGTAACAGCAAAGACATGATTGAGACATCTCGAGTAATATTTTCTTCCCAATCTGCTTGGAAAACAGTCACTGCGACACACATAAAATTTGAGTCTGTTCAATACGATTGCAAATCCATATGCATGAGATCAACAATGAGTTGGGCTGAACCACGGAATCCGTATTCATGACAAGAGACAAAACGATAACCAACTATTTTTCTTTGTATTTTCTGTCAGTTTTGATGTCCTGTGGCACTATGCTGCCTCTCACAGTTCAGTCTCGGTACTACGACATATATGGACGTATATGTGGTGTGCTGTGTTGATGATGATCTGGAGTACACCACATATTATAAGAGCAGCAAACACACCCTTTCGATTTTTTTCTTCCTGATCATGTGTGCTGACTCACATTTTAAAAACAGATTAAGATGTCAAATGCCACCTGTATCACCCTATTTGGCATTGACTACATTCACATTGCAAATAGTTTGTTCTTCTGATAGGACACCGACCCACTAGCCACCTGTTTGAAAGTAACAGCGCACCAACCTGTAATCGTCCCATCATAATCCATGTGTCATTTTGCCATTCCTGACACACACACACACACACACACACACACACACACACACACACACACAGCAGACTCATTCCAAATGTGGCATGTGTGCACCATGGTGCCGCCGCTACAGAAGTAGATCCACCCTCAAACATGTTCCCTGCCGCCCTCTCCTTCATGGAAATTGCTACTCCTGGCTTGTCACCTTTCAATCCATTTTCTCAAGGTCAGCCACGTGAAGGGCGGATGGCTGGCCGAGGTAATGAGTTTGAAATGGCATTTAGAGAGCGACGGGACTAGCTCATCAGAGTATGGATCCAGAGGAAACATATAGTTGTAATAATGATAGGCGGCAGTCCAACCTTTTGGCTCAAAGAGATAAAAAAAGAAAAAAAAGAATAAGAAAGGACTGATTAGTAGCTGTGCCAAAATTCACAGTTAGTGACGCACCTTGGATTTTATCTTACGATTTAGTTCATATATTCACATTGGGGACAGTAAGCAAACAAAACACTCATTATAAGACATATATGTATGATATACATTAAATACATATAATGGCTTACACCAAAATAGTTAACATTGACAGCTTGAGTGTTTTCTTTAAAGGATATCACATTAGTGATTGCCGTTGTTTCGGAAATGTACAATGCAGACAAGTGCCTCATGTATGCAATTAACTCACCATAAAAAGTCATTGAACAACTCGTTCTTCAGTTACAAATAATATATTTCTTTTGTAAATGGTAACATGCCATATATAAAATTAAAGATGATCCTCGAGATGAAGGCTAACAAACAAGGCAGGGGTCAAAATCAAAAATCACAACATTTCATTGAGGCATTTTCAAAAAGGCTACGAAACAGATACAATCGTAATAACAATGACAACAGTCACAAAAACAATAACAGCCCAATGAGACTAATGTAAAGTCACAAGACCAGATTCAGTATTTGATTGGGCCACCTCGGCTCCAAATTGGGGGTTCGCATCGTCAACACATATTCCTGATGAATCGCCAAATTCTCATTTGAGGGATTCTGTCCCATTCTTCCAGCAGGTACTGCACAATGTTAGCCTGAGGATCTCTGGGCCGAACACGGGGCTTGAGGGCCTTACCCGGATCGACTCACAGCCCACAGGTCTTTAAGTGTTGTAAGCATAAAAGAATGAAAGTAAGGAATGGGAGATGGACACGGCACCTGGTTGGAATTTTGCACGTTCTCATTTTGACCTTGTTTGTTAGCCTTAAACTCGAGTAATGCAAGGCATACATGCTTGTTGCTTATACATTTACTTATACAATGTATTGCTTATACATTTGCTTATACACAAGAGCTCTGCTCTTAATGTCCAAGCTTCAATTTTATCTATGATATGTTCCCATTTATTAAAGAGTCAGGTTCAACTACTTTTTTGTTGAGTTTACATATTTAATAATGTATAACAGTTTGAAGTTTTTGTTTTTTCGAAAGTGCAACATCAGTAATGTGTCTTCCTTTTAGGAAAGGGGTGACATAGATGGGCTCATTTTGCTATTTTGAGACCGATCACAGGCACATCTTCATATACATATACATATATATATATATATATATATATATATATATATATATATATATATATATATATATATATATATATATATATATATATATATATATGTATATGTATATATATATATATATATATATATATATGTATAGTTGTTAGTTTAATGTCATTAGAGCAAGACACATTCAATGTGAAGGATAAACTATTCTTTTTAAAATGTCTGCTGGTTGAAAAAGGAAAAGTAAAAAAAAAGTAAAACATGAATACTATTCCACCCCCATCCTGTGGGTGGGAGCATCACATGGTTAACAATTTATAACAGAAGAAAATGTTTATTTTTATTTATTTATTTTTTATTCATCACGCATGATAATTTGGCAAGCTATCTATTGAACAGGATCCTGTTTGATGATTTGAGCTTGGCAGAGTTAAAAAACGACGATAATAATTTAAAAAATCTCATCCCTCTGTGATAACTAACACTTGAGAGGCAAAATTGGTTCATTTGGGCAGAAATTCGTAACAGGATCCTACGAATCGGTCAAGGATTGTGTTGTCCAACAAAATGGTGGCGGTGTTGTCACGGAAAAAAAGTGATGCAACTAGCCGCAAATCATATATTCTATCCATGTTTTGTAAATGTCACCTCACAGCCGAGGGCGCATAAGTGAGCGAGCGGAGAAACAATCATATTTAGCTTGTCCACTTTTTCATTCAATTGTCCTTTCAGGAATAACACAGGGTGGGGGTGGACGGCGAGGGGCTTGTACTCACGGGGCTGTTTTTCCAAGCGTCTTCATCTCCACACCATGGCAAGAGAGAGTGCTTGTTTACCCACAAGCCACGGGGCCTCGCTGATTGCCATCCCAACAGTAATGGCCAAGGATGAAGTCGATCAATAGCCATCCTGCCCCAATTCCTCAAGCAATAACAATGAATGGGGAAAACCATTTACTTTTACTTACCTTTGCTTTATTTTGTGTTATGGCGAGGCCTGCCATCTCGAATGAAGAGGAGATTTGACAGCGGGGGGCTTTATCCCTCCCACCCATGCCAGCCTCCCTCACTGTGACGTTTCCGAGTATTGAAATATGGTCAATTGCCTGGATCAGGGCAAAAAGGTCTGAGGCAGCAAACTGTTAATGAAATGATCAAGTGTTTTTCAAGTTTCACTGACAAGTGGACGTCGATTGGGACAAAGAGTTTTGCCTCCGAATGACAAAATAATACAAATAACAAACTCTTAGCCAAAGCCAAGCAATGCAGAGTAAGGTCACTGAATGTCAGTCCATTTCTGATGCACGATGACCACATGCATTTACTTTTGAGTTGGGTTGACTCGGGACGATTTTCAGATCAAAGTTACACAATCGTGGGCAAAATTCATCAATCATAGAGAAAACACAAAGCGTCAGTACTACAGTTTACAGTGGAAAAGCAACTAAGACGAAAGTTATTGACGACTATAAAAAGTGACAATAGTGAAAATAAGGAAATCGATGAAGTTAAATATTTACTTTTTGTACAGGACTGTTTGGCGAGGCAGTATTTTCTCCCGATGTTCAACGAGTGAAGTTGAAAAATGGTGAGTCGAATTGATAAGTGACCTTCAAGCGTGGATAACTTCACGTCTGACTCTTAAGGCGTCAACACATCATCCACAAAGCTCGTCAGAGGTTCTTCCGTTTAAGCCCACTGCTGACCTTCTGTCCACAGCGTTTAGGACTGCCTTCACATTTTATATTGTCAGAAAACTGACAATATAAAAAAAGAGGACATTTTGTACCATTTTTCCACATACTAAAACTGTTTTTAGGTGTTGTGATAAAATGTGTGAGAATCACACATTCGGATCAAGAATAACAGTACACTTTCCACCCTATTGAAAAGCCTTGTTAAGCAGCCAGCACGGCAAGGGTGGTCCCATCTCATGCTCTCGAGACCCTGCACACAGAGCCAAAACGCAC
>CAAKHF010014278.1:49101-61335 GCA_901007745.1 Hippocampus kuda
TGGAGTTTGCATGTTCTCCCCGGGCTTGCGTGGGTTTTCTCCGGGTGCTCCGGTTTCCTCCCACATTCCAAAAACATGCATGGCAGGCTGATTGAACACTCTAAATTGTCCCGAGGTGTGAGTGTGAGCGTGCATGGTTGTTTGTCTCTGTGTGCCCTGCGATTGGCTGGCAACCGGTTCAGGGTGTCCCCCGCCTACTGCCCGAAGACAGCTGGGATAGGCTCCGGCACCCCCCGCGACCCTAGTGAGGATAAAGCGGTTCGGAAGATGAATGAATGAATGAATGAATGTGTAGATGACGCCTCAAAAATTGTCAATGCTACCAAATTCAAATTTAGCAAGCAAATCTCTCTGTGAAACCAAAATGTCAGACCTAGCATGTCATTTCAGGCATGGATTCTTAATAATTTTTTTGTGGTTCTACTCGTGGTAGACATGCAGGCAAAATGTGATGTCGCAAATTGAAACTGGCCTCGTGGCTAAATGTTTGTAATTGGGAGCACTTGAACAAAATCTCTTGAAACGGTTTGTCTTTGAATGACACCTGAAAATAGCCCAAAATGGTCACTTCTACTTAAAAGGGTAGAGTTCCTGTATCTTTTCGGGCATTCATCTTTGAGACTTTTTTTTTTTGTTTGTAGCAATCCGAGTAAATCTCTAGGACAAGATGGTTTCTAAAGGACCCCTGGTTGGCACCTAAAATGGCTGTGCTAAAAAGAAAAAAAATACTTGTGATAGAGTTGACTATGGGTTGTTGCCAAGTGAAACTGGCTTTGGGGGCTGAATTATTGATTTTGTAGCAATTGGATAAAATCTGGGACAAGTAGTATTTGGAGGACCCAAGTTAAGTCAAGTCAAGTCAAATTCATTTATATCGCCCTTAATCGCAAAAAAGTCTCAAAAGTCACATGCCTACAGTTGACAAATATTCCTGACATCCTTTGATCTTCACCATGATGAGGGCAAGGAAAAACTAAAAAAACAACAACAATTGGCTAAAATGTTATATTTATTGCAAATAATGAGCTCATATCAAATAGAAAAGGCTGGGAATGGGCCTCTTTAAGCCAGAATGGAGACTTCCTGTGTCTTTTTGGTGGTTCTTACTCATGACTTACAAATGTGATGTTGCCTAGTGAAGCTGAGAAAAACGGACAATTTCAAAATAGAGTACGCCATTTTTTTTTTATGTTCACAATTCAGCCTTGGCAGAGGTCCACCATCCATTGGTTGACATTGTAGTTCAATATGATCATTATAGCATTGCTAAAAGAAGCCAGCTAATGGTGGCCTAAGACATATAACGGCATTCCCGATTTATTCCATCCATGCGGCTCCTCCTCCTTAACTTTCTAATTATACTGGCTGCATCATTTTCCCCAGTGGACTAACTGTGTGTGTTGTTTATATTCGCCAGCTTAGCGATTAGTCGCCTCGTTCCCTCCGGTGGTGCAGCTTCATATAAACTTTGCTCTCCCAGAGGGCCGCACGGCACACTTTTCCTTTTTCCCGACAGGAGCGGCAGTAGTGTGGCAGTTTGGCTGCGAAACCTTTTATTTTTACCACATAAACCATGTTTAAGTGCAAGTGTCGAATGGCACTGAGCCCTCAGGCAGCGCTCCATACGTAATCCAGGTTCTTTGAGATATGTCGCTCCTTTTGGTACTAAGCACGATTATAATGGTTTTGGAATTTACATTCTAATTGGCTCTTATTTCGTTTTGAGTTTTGGTTCTTATATTTATTTAGTTTTACCAAGTTAGTTTATTGGTCTTCACAGTGGGTTTTCTTAATTTTTACTAGTTTTTTTTATTTTTATTTTTTTATAAATGCCTCAGTTTAGTTTAGTTTCTGTTTTGTTGGTATTTTTTTATTTTTTGTATTCCTTGTGTGCAAGATTTAAAAAAAAAAAGATCACTAACTATTTCGGAATAAAAATCTTGCAATAACATTTTAAAAACAACCATCCACAAATCAAACACAGGTACTGTATTACCATACATCGACGTTGATTTACAAGAACGAGTTCACAAGTGCAGTGCAAAATACTCCTAAATTTAGACGCGTCCCAACCCGAACGCAAGAATGGATATCACCAAGGAGAGACGTCATCTGGTGGTGCTTTTTTTTTTTGGCTATTGCTATGATATCGCTTCCAAGCGACACACAGTAAAATGACCACAACTCCCAGCCGAATGTTCAACCTTCTGTCTTCCAATCAACAGCCACACAAATCAACCCCAAAGGCTTACGTATAATTAGCAATTCTTCTCTGTCTTTCCTCGTAATCCCTTCAAGAGAATGATACCCGTCAGAGGTCAAGCTTATTTGCCACTATGGAGATAATGATTACTGGCTCACTCGTGACTGCAACATGCTTAGCCACATTAGCCAGCCAGTTGAAGCTTGTTGCTAGCTAGTTGTACAACGTAAATAGCACGAAGCTTGCCTCGACTTCGACTATTCGCCTTGAAGTGAAATGAGCGTGTTTAGACTAGCGATGTTTTTTTCGGGACAGTCTCTGTGGTTCACTTATCGGAAAAAAGTTCTCATTTGGTATTCAATGTGTTTTGATGAGGTGCAAAATGCAAATTTTACTCGCTGTGATGCAAAACCGCTTAATCCAAGCCTTGCACTCATTAAAATGAATACTAAATGTAATCAGTTTATTGGCATTTCTCGATTGAAGACATTTAAGTTATTTTTGTCATTATTAATTAAAGACATACATCGGTTTTGGACCATAATCCGTTCCAGAAGGCTGTTCGAAAACTGATTTGTTCGAAAACCGAAACCACGCTTTTTTTAAAAAAAATCTTTATTGAACACGTCTGTTCACCATGGAACACTACACGGGGAAGCGTCACTTCCTCGTCTACCCGAGGAAGCGTCACTTCCTCGTGTAAGGAAGGCGAGAGGAGTCAAGTGACGCATTCAAGTGCGCTCAGTTTATTCGAGAACCGAAATTCGGTCATCATCCAAGGCATAAAAAAACTCAAAATATTTGGTCGAAAACTGATTTGGTCGAGGACAGAGACGTTCGAAAACCGAGGTTTGACTGTATTATACATATGACATGTCGTGTGATGTCATAATTGCTGCAGATCTCCAGGGGTAAAAAAATAAAGCTGGACACATACAACATTGGAGAATGACTACCTTTTCGTCCATCTCCTGAAAGACACATTCATTACATAACTAAATTTGATAATTCATCAGAGACACTGTGCCTTGGTGGATGCTGTTTTGGTAAGCAAAGGGGTTCAAATGTGTGCTCCTGCCTTTCAAATGTCTTACGTTTAAGACGAATTTGATGCCATACGTAAAAGCAAAGCATAAATCTTGATGGGCCGAGATACTGGCTCAAATAATATCTTGTGTATCTCATGCTGGGATAATTACAGACGAGCGTGGCCAAGACCCGAGTAGACACAGGACCGCGCTTGGAGAGAAGATGACAAAATGAAGGACGCTGCTGTCAGCTCCCGATGAAGTCGTACGCAAGATTACTGAGCGAGGCATTTAATCTGATCTATTAACCTCTAAGGCGTCCTCCGTTTCAAGGCTCTCCGAGGTAAGACTTTTTCATTTTCTTACTTTTTTTTTTTCTTTTCTTCGTCTCCTTCCCTCCTCCGTCTGTTGTTTAGCCGAGGTTTACTCATCGAGCAGCCCGGTTTGGTCCGGCCTAGGCAGAGATTAAGACAAATTCTGATAAGGAGTGGAAGTTGACTCTGGGCATTAAGGAGGATTAATGTGTGGCTGCGTGTGCGTGCGGCGGAGGGGCTTTCTCGGCGCACCCCGCATTAATCCAAAATTAGTACAAAAGATCAGCTGTGGCCACCAAGGCGAACATCAGCAGGGGGGCTTTAGGCCCGCTAATCAAGTCTCACTTTGGGACAATGAGCACCCGGAAGGTCATTGAGGGAGGGGAGGTTGGAAGGGGTGGGGGCATCACGGAGCAGAGGGGGGGCTTTGATGACCGCATGGTTCAATTTACGAAGGTTTGGGGCACTTAAATGTTAAAAAAATATGTTTGGATTAGTGTTCTGTTTCACACCTCCAAGCATAATGCAAACAAACAAATGATTTTTGTTGTTTTTCCTCTGCTGATACAACACAAAGGGGTGATAAGGCCATTTTTTTTCTCATCCGGAACCTTGAAAAAAATGTGTCACGGTTTTGCCTATTTGGTTAATTTATTCTTAGTCAGATTTTCGGTTTTGCAGGTGTCACACAACACAAATTGTGGCTGGGCCTTTGGTGTCCATCTAAAACTTTCAACTTTTTATCTCCTTTCCTTCATGGTCAATGGTGTGCGACACTGAAAAAGATG
Source organism: Hippocampus kuda (assembly GCA_901007745.1). NCBI lineage: Eukaryota > Metazoa > Chordata > Actinopteri > Syngnathiformes > Syngnathidae > Hippocampus > Hippocampus kuda. The sequence continues at coordinate 53,435 of CAAKHF010014278.1, forward strand.
GTTTTAAGTTAACAATGGGAAAAAAAGGACATGAAATTAGGAATATATTAATGAATTGAAGCAAACGTTTCAACAAAAAAAGTTGACCTATCAGTTCTTTTTCAACAAACTAAGGCTAAAAAGAGAATAAAGAGGGGGGGGGGGAAACGATGACATTTTAAAACGAGTGTTGCTGCACCGTTTGCCTTCAAATAGACATTGCTTCTAAAACTGCGACTATCGACGCTAACCATCTGTATGTCAAGGGTGTTTTTGGATTGTTTGTTAAGAACGACTGCAGACTTTCCTAAGGCAAAGTTTGGCTGTTTTAAATCCAAAATACGTAGTTCTTTGTTTTGTGTTTAGTTTGACAGTACACTTAACTGGAAGTGGGAATAAAAAGTTTCAAGCTTCTTTTTTAAACTGTTCATTTTTTTTGCAAAGATTCTGTTTACTGTGAAGTGAGTTGGATTGACTGCCACCAGGCAGCACGTATTTCAAATTTGGGTTCATAAGTCAAAGCTTAAAAAAAAAAATTCAAACAGCGGTTCCTTGCTCCAAAAAAACTCCAATGATGGGTCATTTGATTAGCAAAGCACCATTGTATTTATTACTATAAGATACAAGTTGTAATAACCAATCATAAAGTGTCCATGAAAAGTTGCAAAACCATGAGATTTTATCACAGAACAAACATGTTTTGCCTTGAGTTCATTGGCTTTAATTTTGTGACTGTTTTACTGTTTTTCCATTGTGATGTTCAATTTTTTTACTGCATTTTTTTTTTAACTTTTATGTGTGTAAGCACTTGGCTTTGACTGTGATTGTGTCAGCTGAGTTGAGCTAAGTCGCAAAGTGTGAATTTTCATTGTGGTTTTGTTTTAGTTTTTGCAGTTTAACACAACACAACACAAATTGTGTCGTAGTGTCATGTTTAAAACTTTTTTTTTCACCTTTTTCTTCGTATACACTTGTTGCTGAGCAGAATTTGTGGTCTAATTTAAAAACATCAAAAGGCTAATAACACCATTTTTGGAAGGCCACTGACTTCGGCCATTAACTTCAACTTTTTTTATAATGTTGGCCGTTTATATCCCCTTTTCCTTCGTAGACAGTTGCTGGTCCACTGTAATTTGTAATTTATTGAATGTGCTGTTATCGCTATCCTATCCAACAACAGGTCTCCAGGCCGTTTATTATAGGCTCATAGTTGCCTTTTTTTTTTTTTTAAGGACAGGAACAGTTCACATTAGCATAAAAGTTACAAATGATAAAAAATGTTGCCCGTAATGCCAAACGGTACTGACCAAATTGAAGACTTGCGGAGGACCACTTGGATTCACCTTAACCACACAAAGTATTTTCACAGTTCAATCCGTATACTGCATTAATGACGCAAATATCCAAATTCCACATTCCAATTCTGACTCCGTATTAAATACGAAGAAGAGCACTATCCAGTGACCCAATAGAAACATGCGTTGTCCTGTGAGTGCGTCGCGGTGGACCGGCCAAAGAACGTCTTCTCGTAAATGACGCAACGGCGCACTGAGGGGTGGACATTGATTACAGCTTACGTTTGGAAACTTCTAGAACGGTTCTGGCACAACAAAAAGTGCATCCTCTGCAACACCAGGCAGCAGCAGAAGCAGATGAAGAAGAAAAAAAATCCTCACAGGAGCCAAAAGTGCTTTTAGGTCCAGTAAATTACGGCTGCGGCTTTCAAAGCAAAAAGCGTCACCGTAGTCGACGCGGGAACCACTTAAGAGGGCAGCTGTGCGAGTGACGTGAATAATGGTGTCTAATTTGTCTCCTCTTGGCGAAACACACACGCACACAAAAAATATCCCTGCACCCTGCTTCACCAGTGTCGCTGTTGTTTTTTAATGCATGGCCACCCTTTCATTTGCATGACTGTTTACATGCCGTGTGCGGCATCGACGACGATGCAAGCACATGCCAAAATGGAGGAGATGATTTTCTGTGGGGCACTATAATTTGCCCCAACGCTGTGAAAGCCCTATAAATAAAGACTCCAGAGAACTTTATAAGTGGAAAGTATTTACAAGTTCCTACTCGAGCTCTTTGCAGAGATGTTGTAAGGCAGCGCCAAGTCCAGAATGTCAATAAAATTGTCTTATGAGAGTCCAGCGAGAAGGCACTGTTGGAATTGTCCTTTCAAGGGGGATGGGAGCGGTGGGAGGTTCTGAAAGTACATCTATCCAGATGGCTCTTCTAACTCAGTGGTTTTCAAACTGGGGCCTGTGGAGCTCGTTGGGCGTTGAGCCAAACCTTGAAAGTACACAAAAAAATGAATATTTAATAAATTCAATTTCATAAATTGCTGTATCATTGGGCAGCACGGTTGTCGATTGGTTAGCACGTCCGCCTCACAATGCAGAGGTTTGATTCCAGCCCCGGCCTTCCTGTGTGGGGTTTGTATGTTCTCCCCATGCCTGCATGAGTTTTCACTGGGTACTCCGGTTTCCTCCCACATTCCAAAAACATGCAGGATAGATTGATTGAACGCTCTAAATTGTCCCTGGGTGTGATTGTGAGTGCAAATGGTTGTTTGACTATGTATGTGTGCCCTGGGATTGGTTGGCAACCAGTTCAGGGTGTGCCTGCCTACTGCCTGAAGATAGCTGGGATAGACCCTACCACACCGACGACCCTCGTGAGGACAAGCAGATCAGATAATGGATAATAATAATAATAAATGTAATACAGTAATAAACTGTATTTATTCATATTTGTGAATAAGGGTTAGGTTCAGCAAGTGGAATTTTGTTCTGAAACATTATAGCTATAAATTCTACAGCATTTTATTGTGGAAGTTTTTATTGGTCAAACAAAAAAAAAAACATCTCAAAGACCCAATAAGCAAGAAAAAAGTCGAGACTTTTTTAAACTCAAAAATATGTTTCGGGGAACATAAAGACATCTCTGATTAAAATTTGCTGTTGACCAGTTATTTGAATTTAATTAACCTGTTTTCTAAACAGGTCATGAATACTGATTTTTTTTTAAATAATGTAAATGAGAAAAAAAATACTCTCCATCACCAGTTTCACTGAACAGCACGAAATTGCGTCTCATAACAGGAAGAGTTTCAAGGGCCCATCCCTGACACTGCACAGGAAGTCGGCCATTGGTGTACCGGGCTTCCATTTTGCATTTGCTATGAAAAAAAATGGAAAGCATCATTGTTGCTCGCAGCTTTTTCATTTTTGTTGTTGTTGCAAGGTTTGCTCCAATCCGAGTGGTTTGAAATGTAAAATAATGCACGTATCAACACTTTTTATGCATATCTATCATCCAAATTGTGCTGTGGTCGGCGCTGTGCTATATTTCCTATGTTTTATTTTCCTAACTGAATTTGCTTGTGCGCCGTCGGCCAACAGCTCGTGGAAAATTGACGGTTGATTTTTTTTTTCCTGCTTATTCTCAATTGGACGCAGCGAGTTAAACCAGACAGCTCCGCAGTTATGAGTCATGCAGAAAGGGGAGACGTGCACTACAAGTGGCGAGCGGGATGGTTTCTTTTCTGTTTGTTGTTCTAATTCCGAGTCCACATATTGTGATGGTCTGACACGGCTAACACGCACCGCTGTCAACGCAACTTTAAGTATGACTCAAATTGTAGATAGATTGAAAATAAACAGTTCACTGTCTCCTTTACAAACTAAGATAGATTTACCATTGGACAGCCTTGATGAAGGACGCTAAAGAAATGCAAAGAAATAAGTCTGGGGCCACTAACCTAATGAAGAGACCTTGATAACCTCTGATCAAGGCAGTGTCTGTGGTTGTCATTGCAAGATTAACTCTATTCAATATAAGATCACGAGTTAAAGCATGATGGATGACTGGTGAGCACGTCAGCCTCACAGTGCATAGGTGCAGGATTCGATTCCGGCCACCCTGTGTGGAGTTTGCATGATCTCCCCGTCCCTGCGTGGGTTTTCTCCGAGACTTGCAGTTTCCTCCCACATTCCAAAAATATGCATGAGTGGTTAATGGAACACTCAAAATTGTCCCAAGGTGTGATTGTGGGCTTGCATGGTTGTTTGTCTATATGTGTCCAGTGATTGGCAACCCTTGGTTCAGTGGTTGAAATCATCAACTAGATGTCTTGACTCAATAACATCTGACTATTTCAAAACTATTGTGAAATCTGTTCAAACCGAGTTACAGCGAATAATTAACTGCTCACTTCATTCAGGCTTAGACTGCTGAAAATAGCTGCGGTCAAACCACTTCAAAAAAAAAAAAAAAGAAAACAGAGCATGCTGGATGTCTATTTATTAGCCACTCATCTCAAAACTTTCCTTCTGAACTAAGATTGTCGGGGGCCCCAGCACCTACTATAAGCATTACATTTTAGCTTGGGTTAACTGAGAAAAGAGAAGCCAAATTTTATCTAAATGTTGCCAATTTCAACATAAGTGAGGCCATAAAACACAGATTTTTGCCTCTTGATCTCATCAAAACAACAATTCTAGACCCAATTCCTGGTATTGCCTCCCAGCACCAAAGTTGCGAAATTACTCTCTATGAGTCTTGCATATCTACTTGAAATACAGAAGCCAGCAGAGGAGAGGGGAAAAAGTTGCCCAGCAGGTTGAGATTGCATGTCTGTCAAAACAGCAACGGGGCCACTCGTGCCTCATTGAAACTCAATCGCTTTGTCCACAATCCAAATCACCGACATTGGGAGGGGGGCTAGAAAGAAGGTGGCGGGAGCGGGGCAGGGCGGCTCGTTCTCTTTGTTGCCGTGATGATTCACGGCCCGCACGTCCAAGTACAGTAAGATTCTTCTTCACGTGTTTTGCATTTCAGTCTGGCCAGGGATGACATTTCATTTCTTAGCGAGTCGTCTCCAAACGGGCCTAATTCAATTTGCACTCAAAGCTGTTTCTAATCCGCTGCTTGCCGTCGTCGTCTGAATGCGAGAACATGTGCCGTCTGATTGCCTTTTAATGGCAAACATGAAGTGTTCTGACACCACGGTGGGCGAAGACAAACGCATGCAAGCACTGAGTCAATTTTTCGACATTTGACGTGAATCTTGCCGTTTGCTTCAACCTTACACTGATTATGGCCTGCGAGAACCATGCATATTGATTTTTAAACAACACCAGATTCACTACACTTGAGGTGGCTGCGGTCAAAGCATACAGGGATTCCGACCGTGCGGTGGGCGCAGACAAACATATCCAAGCACTGCGTCATTTGTTTTACATTTGACATGAATCTTGTCGTTTGTTTTAACTTTTCACTGATTATTGTCTGCAAGAACCAGATTGCTTGTTAACTCATTCACTGCCACGGATGTTTATATATGCCAACAAGAGTCCGACCGTTTACACTCAAAGACGAATATAGTCATCAAGTAAGTTTAGAAACAGATAGGCGTGGAAGAGGGTCTCAATCAGTTTGTCTGTGAAATTTGGGTGAGAAAAGTGTTCTGACACTGTGGTTGGTGTAGACAACTACATCCAAGCATTTTTTTTTGTTTCAACCCAAAACAACACTGTCTGTGACAAACATATTGATTTTTAAAGGATATAAAATTGGTTGAGGTAGATGACGTCCAAATGTGTATCCTTGGTATCGGCCCACCCACAATCTCAATAGTATTGACAATTTTTCCGCAAGAATTTGTTTCACTGCATCCATGATGGAGTGTCGACTGCAACCAAAGTTAAAAATCTAAACAAATCACATTCTCTAGGATTATGAAGAATCCTATTTATTTAAGTATTAAGTATTTATGATGTAGTCTTGGCACGGTGGGCAAGTGGTTAGCACATCCGCCTCACAGTGCAGAGGTGTGGGGTTCGATTCTGGCTCAAACCTTCCTGTGTGGAGTTAGCATGTTCTCCCCGTGCCTGTGTGGACTTTCTCTGGGTAATCCGGTTCCCTCCCACATTGCAAAAACATGCATGGCTGGCTAATGGAACACTCTAAATTGTACCAAGGTGTGATTGTGAGCGCGAATGGTTGTTCGTCTATGTGTGCCCTGCAATTGGCTGGCAACCAGTTCAGGGTGTATGCCGCCTACCGCCCAAAACCAGCTGGGATATGCTCCAGCATGCCCATGACCCTCGTGAGGATAAACAGATTCGAAAATGGATGGATGGATGATGTAGTCTGAAGGCTGAATCCAGCACAAGGTGTCCAGTGGAGCCTGAGTCAAAATGAATCCATGTACTGTATCTCTTATATACACGAGTCACTATTTTATAGTTCCCAATTGATTTTCTCACTTCAAGGGACATACAGCAGAATTTGTGTTTTGTCGCAGCAGTCAAAGATGACAGGGTGCATTTTGTTTGCGTTGTCTGGCTTTGTGCAGTGCCGAAAGCATGGAGGGGGAGAAAAGTTTTAGACTTTTACAACATGGCCACCGGTTTACCACTACTGGTAAATGACTTTATAAACGTCTTAAACATGCAATTACTGACTTGTGCCTTTGAGTGCCTCGTAATAATGTGAAAGACTTATTGAAGTCATGTAAACAAGTGTTCCTACAACGACAAACCCATAACATTTACCAGAACAGCCTGCTAAATGTGATCAAATCGCAATTTTTTTGTCTTTAGACATGGTGACACAGCAGGTGGTATTTATAAGGTTTTGATACAGCAGCTGTCAAGTTAATCAGACACCTATGGATACAGTAGGCTGTGTGTATACAGTACTGAAAGCAATTTTGATATACCTATCGACCAACAAACCTAACTACCAAACGACTGACCAACATACCTAATGACTGAAAACCGAACTACCGACTTATCAGCCAATATACTTCACTACAACTATCAACCAAAGGATTTATTCATCAGACATACAGTATCTACCCACTGACTGTTCAACCTACCTACCAACTTGCCAACATAACTGCTCCCAACCAACTGACACATCTACTAATTGATATTCTTATCGACCTACCGACGAACGTATTCCACTGCCAACCCCAAACTGACGTGCCTAACTACCTCCCGACTGACTTACCTACCCACCTATTCTACTCTACTTATCAACTTATCAACATACCTAACTTCCTCCTTATGACTGGCATACGTACCTACCTACCAAGTTCTTACCCTGTAACCTACTGATTTTCCAATCTTATTACTTACCTTCCAACTTATAAAACTAACAACTTACATACGGACCTACCTAGCTACCTACCTTCCTACCTATCTACCTACCTAATTACTGACTTGCCAACCTTCATACCTACTGACATGCCCACCCACCAAACTACCACTGTACCTACAGTGAAACTCCTCTAGAACGAAACCTACATGGGCGCAAATACCCCCTTATGTGAAAAAATCTTCATGCATTAACACAATTCCCATTCTCCTGCCCCCCATACGACGAAAAACCCCCTGTTGCGTTATACGAAATCATTTTCTCTGCTCCAGCCTCGCAAAGACATTCACTACAACGAAGTTTTATCCAACAGTGACCTCTACTGGTTCGTTCGGAAACGGCAACAGCAAACACCACACTGGTTTACATAGTGAACAATGTTTATTTCGGTCACAGCTGCGAGTTTCCTGGACTCAACAAACTCATAGCTGCTCTGCCATTGCCAAGAGGGACCTCACTGTCTATGTTTGATCATACTGAAGCTAGCGGATCCGTAGCATCCGATTAGCTGCTCAGAGTAAATTGCTTATGGCTCGACGGACATTCAAATAAACGAACGTTTCCTCGAATGCTTTACTTGTTATCATGCTAAAAACAGCTGCGGGACGCTTCATAGTCATCGATGGTCATAGTTAGCTCTCGAAGGCTAAAAACCTTACGCTAACTGGAGCGCTTCTCTCTCATTAGCGCTCCAGTTAGCGTAATGTCTTTAGCCTTCGAGAGCTAACTAGACCGTTTAGGACTATGAAGCGTCC
>CAAKHF010014284.1:0-10144 GCA_901007745.1 Hippocampus kuda
ATTTTGTAAGACAACTTGACTTGACCGCGACCCTAATGAGGATGAAGCGGTTCGGAAGATGAATGAATGAATGAATGTTAAGCTAACAATCCATTCACGACTTTCATTTTTATCCATTCATTTTATTGCTTGCACAATTGATTTTTTTTTTTTTTTACATTTAAGTGTATGATAAATAAGTTTAATAGGTCATCTGTGCATAAACGTGAAAAGTTCAGCATATAAAAGCTTGACGTTTCCCCAAATTGAAGATAGGTCTGTTGTTGTTTACTTGTTTCAGCTGGACAAGGTAAAATAAATTATCAAGTATATTTCTTGGGTTAAGCTTATTTTGATTATTATTTTTATTATTTTGTTATTATTATTATTTTTTTTATATCTGTCAGATTTTTCTAGGATAGATTCTCTGCTAGGATAAATAGGGCAGGCAGCAGGGGGAGAGGGGCCACAGCAACTTATTTGAGGGAGCTTTGTCCAGGAATGCCCCCAATGACACTGACAGTATTGTAAGGATGAATAGATTAACCTGACCAACAAAACACGTCTACTTGGGTTTCCTTGATGATGTTTGAAGGAAGTGAAATTGCATTATTTTGCAGTGGCTTCCTGTCTTTTCATTGCTGCTTTCGTGGCACTCTATGGACTATACACACTGCATCCTTAAATGAGAAGCTCGACTGAATGTTATAGTTGGTTAAGTATTGAGGGAATCATTCACAGTGGGGCTCTGCTGCAGAAAAGTGTGACGAGAGCTCTTGTCCGGAAATCACATTATCTGCATTACAGAGTGTGGCCTTGGCTGAGAGTGCAGTGGATTCTGATGGACCACCCCCACCACATCTCCACCCCAATTGGGGGCTTTTCCACCTATTCAGAGCACACTTATGTGATTAATGGGCATGAAGGGTTAATGGTTGCAGTCCATGGGAACTGCTAAGGCTTCAAGTTGGCCTTTCTTCACATTGAGTGAGGCGTAAAGTCAAAATGACTAGCGTTACAGAACGAAGTGCATGTCGAGGGCTGTCAACAATGGGTCAATCCAGGAAGTACATCAAGTTCCTCTCCTGTTTAACTTATTCATAAATTCAAACTAATCTTTTAGCAAAAACGCTTTTTTAAAACTTAGCGAGTAAAACCACATGGCTAAGTTGATCATTTGAATTGATTTCAGTTTTAAAATGTGATTTGAATGGCTAAAAGCCCAAAATGATTGTCACTTTAAATGCAACATATTATGGAAACCCTTCTATTGCTTGGAGACTCTTGAATCTTAAGAGTGCCTGCCCAAACATCCATCCATCCATCCATACACCCATTTTCTAATCCACTTTATTCTCACAAGAGTCGCGAGGGGTACTGGAGCCTATCCCAGCCGTCTTCAGGCAGTAGGCAGGGGACACCCTGAACCGGTTGCCAGCCAATCGCAGGACACATAGAGACGAAAACCTGTGTGCACGCACACCTAGGGACAATTTCGAGGGTTCAATCACCCTGCCATGCATGTTTTTGGAATTTGGGAGGAAACCAGAGTACCCGGAGAAAACCCACACAGGCCTTGCCAAACATCAAGTGTGAATTTACACAACCAAAGCAAATGTTGCACTGTCTGTCCTGTGTCTGTAAACTGAATTTTGCCCGACTGTGAAGTCACAATCTGCTAATGTTATCCCCAGCTGAGGTGGGAACAACAAACAAGACCCTTGTACGCCCCTCAACAGATGGGGCAGAGGTGGCAGTGGCTGCATTTCTTTCAATGTAGTTTGATTCAATAGTCCACTACTGGCCATGCTGGCACACATGAGTCAGCTCGTATTAGCCATACAACCTAATGGTATACCAAGAACCTAATATGCCAATCAATTTCTATTTTGTTGCCATTCTGCTCATGGAAAGGATTGTGCCATGCACTACCTTCCAAGTCAAATGTCTGTTTTATTATGCTCGCATGAGGTGTGCTTAGATATAGTACATGTTGTTACATTCACAGGAAATGCATTTCTCCAGAAGCAGCAAGCATTGTATCTCCAACTAAGTCATTCCTTAAAATGGGAAGACAAAAAAGAAAAGGATAAACACCTTTTATGGGAATGAATGGGCACAGACCAACAATAACTTCATCAGAAAGCAATGCTGTCTGAAGGTAGAGAGTTCACAGGGGGCAACGTCATATATCAACCACCAGTCATGACACAAAGTATGAAGAAAATAGATTCGAAATTGGAAGAAAATGTGATTTCACTGTCTGAAAAGCTTGAAAAGAACATTACCCTTAAGAATCCTGGTGTTTTCTGAAAGACCGTTGCTAAGTTTAAGGAGCGATTAAGCGCACATGCATGCCATCATCTGTGATATTACGTAGCTTCAACTCGGGGTGTTTTTGAAACATTAGGGCTATATTTTTCCTGAAAACTGGTTGAATCATTGTCGAGATTTTGACCGCAGACACAACACCATTTTTGGTCAGTTACAGTAAATAGTGCGAAGGTCTCATGTGAGGATAATAGAGGGAGCCAAATTATTATGTTATTATTAATAACATAGCCAGATTGCCATCCGCACAAACAAAAATAAATGAATGACTGAAAAAGTTTGGATCAAGTTTTATAATATGCAATGTTGTATTTAAAATGCTAACGAGTGTGTTGTTACTCAACACCGTCCTTGATTCTGTTGGCCCAAGAAACTATACCTTGAGTGTTTTGAAAGGCGCTTATAAATAAAATCTATTATTATGATTATTATTATTGTATCGCTGTATGTTTTCACACATTTTTGTCCAATAAAGTTAAAAACTAATTTGTGGCAGAAAAGTCATAAGATAAAGCTCAAGACATGAAACCTTAGGTACCACATTGATTTATTGGTGTAGTTTATGATACAGAACACGTCTCAACGTGTTTCTTCACAAATTCAAAGCGCGAGTGGAGGATTTCGCACACATCTCTAACTGCGTGTCTCCAATTTGGCTTATCTCAGAAAGATGGCCTTGCATTTATGGAGGAGAGGTTGAAAGACAATATCGAGAGTACATTAAAAGGGTCGCAGGTGTGCTGCAGCCTACCTCAAATGTCTTTGGCCATTCAACGGGGTACACCCTGAACTGGTTGACAGCCAATCGCAAGGCACACTTAGACGAACAACCATTTAGGCTCATCATCACTTCAAGGGAAAATTACGAATATTACATTAATCTGCCATGCATGTTTTTGGAATGTAGGAGGAAACCGGAATACCCAGCGAAACCCCACGCAGGCATGGGGCAAACATGCGAACTCCACACAGGAAAGCCGGAGCCGAAATCGAACCCTGCACTTCTGCACTGTGAGATGAACATACTAACCAGTCACCCACCGTGCCGCCCACTATTGACAAATGAAATGATTTTCTACTTTCAACAACAACAAAAACTCATTGCAGCACCCCTCTCAAACATATTGATTTGAATCTTAATCCCGCAGACTCAAACGGAATCAAATTGTTCCCTCCTTGAATCGTATTGCGCTGCATGTCTCGAGATATGTATCGAATTGTCTTTTATTGGAGGGATGCACACCCTTAGTTGCTATACAGCCAAAATAATAAACTAATGATTAAACTGGAGTATGTTGAGCCACTCGTTGCCACTTACCCCTGCCCATATTTCTCAACTTACTCCATGACTACGAAAATGAATATATTATCCGCCACAGCTAATAAGGGTGCGCAATTTTGCACCTGATAGATATCCTAACTTATGTATAAAACAAATTTAAAACAATATACTTTGGCATATGCCCAATCATCATGAACAGAATGTGAAAAACACTTTTCTGCCGATATAAAAGTCCAACGACTTTTGCCATGTGGCTCTTTTCGTCACAGGTTCCACCAAATAGAGTTTGCCCGCTAAACATTTATTCACAAGTTCAAGTTTTTCATGGTTCGTTCGGAACACGGGGTGGCGCAACTTGCCCCTATGCTCAATTTACCCCAGTCTCCTTGATACACATAGACAAGTGATACACACTCATTTATCAAAATAAGCCAGGTAAAATGACCCTGAACATATTCGGGCATTCTTCATACTTTGACTCGCACATCCTTTCTTGGTTCTCTCAGAGAAGAAAAATGCAGAGAACACGGGGTTTTCCAGGTATACTGTACACAGATTTACGTTACCATGGAAAACCTGCAAAATAAGGGTCAGGCTCTACTTAAGTTTCAGCAATCAACTCGACTGTAATGAAAAGCAGCATGTGGCAATAACTCCACTCTTTATGCTTCTTGGCAGTCAGTTTTGCTTTATTCGTTCCTAATTTTATGCTTTAGTGCTGAACATAACACTGTTGCGAGAATGGATCCCAATGCCTCTCAAAAGGTTGAATTGATGAAGAGGTAAGAGCAGCGCTTTGGGTTGCGCCTTGATGTTTGGCTGAATACACACAAAGAGTGATTTCTTTGCCCGTGTATGAATTTATGGTGCGGACACTAGATTAAAAGACACTCCTGAAGATTCCTGTTGACTTTGTCGTCATTGGGGGACATCTGGCCTTCAGCCAGCGTTTCAGGGTATCATGCTGGGAACAACGACTTAAAGCGTAGAAAAAAGGAAAAGAGGGGCAAATGAGGCTGAAATGGAAATCCGGTGAGAGCTGTTCTTGATTGGTATTTTCGTGCTGGAGAGTGAAACTGAACAGTCTGAATCACAATATACTGTTGTCTTGACACATTTATCCTGAGGGCATTTGATTACAGGTCCGTGACACATGGGAGCATTTTGTCGAGATGTGTCATGAAGACAGCAAGAAATGGGACAAGATTTTGAAAAGTCCCAAGTGTATACTTTTATTGAAGTTTAATCTGGTGCTGTAGTATTTCAGGGAGAAAAAGATCTACATCTCTCCACCACTGGCGGATGCTGGTCTGTCAAGGAGGGGAAGCTCAATTTCGGCCCACATCATAAAATGTGTCCGTTTATTTATACGTGAATTCTACTCTCTGTTCCTTTTCACGAAAATCATCTGTGACCCTGTGGTGATTTAAGTGAGCCTGCGAACACAAGCAACTACAATAAAACACACCAGAATTAAAAGATTGATTTGTCGCTAGTCGTTTTCAACAAAGAGAGTGTCGCTCAGATGATTAGAAGTCTCCCGTTCAACTCAGAACAGAATGAGAATTGAAAAATACTCCCACAGATGCCTACACCAAAAGATCGGTGATTGGCTCATTTCGCTGTCAATCAAAAGAGATTCATACTCAGACAGATCATCCAATCATCATGCAGAAAAGCTCAGTGTCCGGGCCAGTCCATAAACGCCCACTGTCCATAGACTCCCAGAGACGCTGAGCGTCCGACGGGTGGGACAAAACCAAAATGTATCCAATGACTCGTCTCGTTTCAATGCATTGGGACAACCTTCACTGAACTCTCGAGACGCCCGGCGTCCGCGCGGTTGACGCTCAGCGTCCACTCAGTATAAAGCACAGTGAAGCTGCGGGAATGAATGAGAAGAGAGTCGCGTCGTAACTAGTAATAAGAAGCTGATTCGGAACAAAAGTTGAGCGCATATTTAGTCAATGACATGTACACACAATTGTATGTACACACATATATTGATCACTTATTTTTTGACATTTTAGGTTAGAAAAGAAAAACAAAGCATTGCATACACAAAATAATCCATCCATCCAGCCATTCATCCATCCATCCATCTTCTACCGCTTATCGGCTTAGCGGGGTCGGGTCGAGGGGGCAGCAGCTTTAGCAGGGAAGCCCAGACTTCCCTCTCCCTAGCCACTTCTTCCAGCTCTCCTCGGGGGATCCCAAAATAATGTTTCAGAAAAAGAACTGTACACAGTACAGAATGCAATATAACATATAGATATAGGCATATATGCAACTGCATATACAGTATGCTGCATAAGGTGGCTGTGCTATTTACAAAGTATGGATGGGGTGAGTCCAGGTTTTCATGTGTGTTTATTCAGCAGCCTGACAGCAGTCGGTTCAATTGTACTTTGCTACTGTCAAAAAAAAAAAAAAATCCAATTATATCTAACAGTCACAAAACATTCCAGACATCCTCGCCATCAGAATCGCTCAACTGATTAATATTGTGGTAGGGCAAATATCTCTTATGTGCAATTTATGTTATTGGAACACAAACACCGGTTACTGATTTTAGTCTTGCAACAACTTTTCTACAGTCCGCAATCAGATTCCAGTTATGACCAGACTACCAAACTGCTATATCTATTATGTCATGTATTTGCTTCACATACAGGCTCTTCCAGCTTATTCATATCTCTAATTTTTTGCGCTACCACGGGTTATTGTCAATGTGACAACATTGCTTCAATCTACTGACATTAGTCAAGGGAACCAGAAATCTTTTCCCTGAATGTAGAAAAATATGTCAGGAAAGGATTATTTTCTAGCATTACCTCAGTAGGCATGTAATTCTTCCACTGCACCGTGGCCTGTATTTCTGTTCTAACCATATATCTGTGTCATCACGAGATGGATTTGTAGCCAGTGTTGATGGAATGAGTGGGTGGTCTCAGTGTCAATCATCACTTGGACAAATTACATTTTCGCCGACAAGACAGATTTAGAGAGCTTGTTATTTATTAGACAAACTGTTATGAGTGATGGAAAAACTGACTATTCTACAGTTTCAGCAGTAATGATGATTCTAAGCCTCTGTGACTCACAGGATCGAGCATATTATATTTTCAATTGGCAGCACAGACATGAAGGTGCCACTGTGCTTTGTTTGTTTTTTCAGAGCACCTTAAATCGCTGGCAGCACCAGAGTTTGAAACCTATGTCTTAAAGAACAAGTGTCAAACTCAAGGCCCGGGGGCCAGATCTGGCCCGCCACATCATTTTCTGTGGCCCGCAAAAGCAAATCAAGGTTGTCAACTTTCATGATGCTTGCTAAAATCTCAACCAAAATTTCAAATTCTCATTTGTAATGAATAAGACTGATACTGTAAGCATTTTCTTTTTACCAAACCCCTCATGACAGTAACTTAAACAATAGGTGAATAAACGGTTATTCTTGACTTCTTTACATGGTTTCAGTCATAACGGCCCTCCAAGGGAAATTGTAACTAAAACCTGGCCCGCGACAAAAATTTGTTTGACACCCCTGTCTTAAAGTATAGATGGAAAGGGGCTGAATACAAAGAATTCAAATTTTTATTTGGCTAAAATTTTGAAAACTATGTATGGTTTTCATGTGCTACATCATGTCAGCCAGTTATAAAAATTCTCAATCTGAAACTCTGAAATGAGAAAAAGTTAAAGTGGTATGAATATGTTTTCAAGGTAATGTACGTGCCGTGGGTTGCAAAAAAGAAAAAAAAAGACAGCAAGCCACAAATGGCCCTTGGGCTGCAATTTGGACACCATGTTTTACATCTAAAGTGGGTCGAGAGTCGGCCTGTCTGTGCCACGACCATACGCTACACATTGCATCAAAGTGGTCTGAATAGCTGTCATCCCAGAAGGAAGCCTCTTCTAAGGTGATTCACAAAAAAAAAACACAAAAAAAAAAACACCACCAACACTTTCTTGAAGACAAGCAGACGAAAGACACAGATTACTGGAACCATGTCCTGTTGTCTGGTGAGACCAAACTGAATCAAAATAAAGCCAATTTGATCAGGTGGGTTTTTGAGAAAGGGATTTGATGTTTTCTAATGAATCTGAGTTTTTGGTCATGGGAGTGACTTTCAGAAGGTGGCGGCAGCGACGGCAGAGTCCGGTGACGTGACAAAATATTGACACTTTGGGCACTATTTGGACATTCACGGGAGAACTCACTTTTGCTGACGCCAGTTTCGGCATTCATGGCTCTTGGCTGGTCACAGATGGTGTATTGGTATATTTGCCAAACTTTGGTTTTCGACAGGGTGTGTTTCAATTCCCACTCAATTATGGCGTTATGTATGTGAAAATGAGTGGTTGTATTTGCTCTGTAGTTGACTGGCAACTAATCCAGGGTGTAGTCCACATTTTTGTCCCAATTCAGCTAGGATAGGCTCCAGCTCCCTTGCAATCCTGAACAAGATAAGTGATAAAGAAAATAAAATACGGTATTTCAAAAATATTTTGGGACGCTTTACATTTGCTTGAATATGTCCTTCCCATATTTGCTTCATTTAGTTTCAGAAGGGTGGCTCAGTGGGCCGGCCAGTAGTTAGCACATCGACCTCACAGTGCAGAGGTCATGTGTTCGATCCTGGCTCCGGCCTCCCTGTGTGGAGGTTGCATGTTCTCCCTCGGCCTGCCTGGGTTTTCTCCGGGTACTCCGGTTTCCTCACACACTGATAGTTTTTCATCTCTGTGTGCCCTGCGATTGGCTGGCAACCGGTTCAGGGTGCCCCCCGCCTACTGCCCGAAGACAGCTGGGATGGGCTTCAGCACCCCCCCCCCCGCGACCCTGTGAGGATAAAGCGGTTCGGAAAATGGATGGATGGATAGTTTCAGAAGTCACCTGCTGCACGTTGCTTATGTACACATAAGCAACGTGCTATCTAATTATTGTGGGAAAAAAATACCATGAAACATGGAGTCTTGAATATGTGTGAGCAACAAGAGTGCAAGTGAAAGTATGTCAGCAGTCTAATGTAAGATGTCTAAAGTTACCCCTCCCACCTTCTTCATTCCACCACATTCTGCAATACATCACTGTCAAAGTGGATGAAGGCTGTTTCCAAATAGTTTTGCTTGACAGGACCCATGACTTGATGCCGTAAAGAACAGTCATTTATATTAGTCAAAGAAGTAAACGTCATTGTCAAGCAACTTTTCAATAAGCAGCTGCAGTATGTTTCTATATTTGAAAAAAAAAATGCAGATTTTGCAAAAAGCAATGAACCTTGACGTCAAATTGTTTTCAAAAGAAATAGTGTACGTACTGTAACAGACATGAATGGAAACTGAGCATTTTTATTGCAGCAAAGTATAATTTATTGTGTCTGACCATCCACTGCTGAATTTAATACTAACCCTCAGTTAGGTCAGATTGACGATTACATATTACATCTAATTATCTATATATGGTATGTTCCCACATGTAGTGATTTGTGTTGTTGTTTCTCCAGCTTTCTTGGTGAGCACTGTTGGGCACCGTCTCCACACCTGGTTTCTATTACAGTCAGCTGACTATATAGTTGCAGCTGCGCTGGATTTTCAGCAAGTGTGTTTACCGTTTCTTCGGCCGTTTATTGAACACAAGGACCACTTTACCGTATTTTCAGGCGCACCTAAAAGCATTCAATTTTCCTAAAGTGCATCCTTTAATCCGATGCGCCTTATGTATGATGTTACACAGTCTCTTTATATTCCCATTGAGTTGTTTCCCTATTATTGTTCCTATGCCATCTAGTGGTGATTATTAGCAGGAACCAATTGTAACGTAAAAGGATTCTGCCCAACACTAATTAACATATGCAGTCACCAACACACACTCCAACAGACAACTACTTTGTGAGCTCTGCGCAGCCATTATGAAAGGAAGATAATACTAAAACTAAAATAAATAAATATTAATTAAATGATGTGAAAACAATTGTAAATAGCACTGCGACCTTATCCATATTTATATTTATTTTGCACTTAATTGAACTGTTTTTTTTTCTTTCTTCTTTCTACCCACAATCTTGCTGCTGTAGGCTGTAAATTTCCCCAGTGTGGGACAAATAAAGGATATCTTATCTTATCTAACTATAGTTAATGACTGACTAAACGAAGGAAGAAGGAGACAAGCAAGACTTCTAAGCATATTTTGCGCCTTGTGGATGTGAGCTCACGAGGTTTGTGTGCCTTTTTGTTGAATTAATTGTCTTCGTAACTTTTGTCATTCATTTATTGTTTTAGAATGGCATTTGTATTTATTTGTTTTATTTATGTTTTTTGACCACTTCTAATGGCTTTATTAGAGCTGCAGCGGTTGTGAACGCTCCATACAAATAAAGCTGTTTGTATTGTATTGTATTGTCTTTTGTGTAGCTCCATCTAGTGGATGCATAGCGCAACCGCAGCCACTATTGTAGCTTCTGTTCTATGAGTCTTTTTATGTAGTGCGCCCTATTTATGAAAACAGTTTTCAAATAGGCCATTCATTGAAGGTGCGTCTTATAATCCGAAACG
>CAAKHF010014296.1:0-21098 GCA_901007745.1 Hippocampus kuda
TCTAAAGCGAAGAAGTAAAAGAGTCATCAGATAAAAAAATAAATTGAAAAAAAAACCAGAGAGTACACCAGAGGTTGTGTGTGTGTGTGTGTGTGTGTGTGTGTGTGTGTGTGTGTGTGTGTTGGATGGAGGGGGAAAGAGGAAGCAGCAGAAGGGGCCGGGGGCGTTGAACAAAAACAAAAAGCAAAGAGTGTGGTGGGCAACCAAAGGTGTCAGTATTTGGCGCGGCAGCGACCCGGACATGTAGGTCATAACGGCTGCTCCGCGTGTGACTAAAAAACCAAACTAATGTACAGTGCATTGGAAAGTGGGCCTCTCACCATGTGGCTGCGAGTGCGTGTGGTCAAAGGTTGGAGAAGCAGTTTTTACACGGACACGCACACACACAATGAATTAGCTTGCAAAGTTGCACATAACAGCTGCCCTCCCTGTCACACATGCACAGGTAATGCACCATGTATGGCACTAAATTACGCGCGTGCACACACATACACACACACGTCCCTCTTTTGATCCCTTGTGATAACACGCGCACGCACACGCGTGTGGTGATAAGCTATTATGCTCTCAGGCTGGAGTGTTTTGATGGTATAATTGCAGTGACCAGTGAGGAGAAAAAGGCAGGGATGGAAAGGGGGATGGTGACAGGGAAAAAAAAAAGAGCGTGCTGACACTCTCAGCATGCTAATGTTATTCCTCCGTTTCATCCATCCATCCCTCCCTCCCTTGGTCTCTTTGTCCGTCCACGTTCTCGCTCCACACAGGTGAAGCGGCGCAGAGACAGAGCGAGGTAGAGGGATATGTAACAGGATAGAGCGGCGTTATCGCCCACTTTCATCCCTTCATCCTCTCCATAGTGCTCAAAACAAAGTGCCAGGGAAAAAAGAAAAAAGATGGATGAATAGAGACCGAGGGGGGTTTCACTTTTTCCATCCCTTCCAACAATAAATGGATGATCTCTGCTTACCCTCTAATCACATCCCTCCTTTCCTCCCTCCATTATCTGCCGCTTCCGTACGAGCGTTCTTTCCTCCGCTTTTGTCAGCTCTCCATCTGTCTGTCCTTCCACTCATCCTCCACTCTCCAGGAAGGCTGTACGATGCCTCTGATATGCTCCCGCTGCTTCCTCGCACGCCGTCAAAATTAGTTTCTCCCACCCTCCTAACTTCACCTTGCAAATCTCATTACATCTGAAAAGAAGCACTCTGTGACACAATTTCAAACAGTATTTATTAGGAAAACAGTGCAAATGACTTCATACACATAGTCAACAAGAAAACATGGGAAAAGGAGTCCGTGTGCCCATTGCGAGTGTTTATATTTTCATACATTTTGGCCCAAATGAGCCAGTGGCCACCTATGCTAGTGTTTTAAAGTGACAGTCCTGAGAATCTGGAGATTCTTATAGCGTGTTTATTTATTTTTTTCCCAATGTTTGCTCCTTACGGGTCCTGCGCATGTGTGGGCGAGGTGCGTCCTTCCAACAGCTTCTCCGCGTGTTCCAGATACTGAGCGATCCTTCGAACGACAACCTCCTTTCGCGCTGGATCTGGATCGTCTGAAAACAAGAATTAACAGTTGAGAGAATCTCAAATCAGGTTTGACATTCAAGGCAAGACAAGGCCACTTTCTTTAAATAGGAGCACATTTCACATGAGGCCACTCAATGTGCTTCATGCAACACCTAAAAGACAAGATGAGGTTCAAACACATTTACCAACAAAACTTTTAAAACAAGACATTTTAAAGAACAGGGAAAGAAATTAATTAAAATATCATAGCGTGAAATTAATTGTATAACATGCTTAAAAGGCCTTAATCAAAGCTATGAGAAAAAGGCATCGTTTTTAATCTGAATTTTAAAAATATATAAACTTGAGGTTGACATCGCTTGCCTTGGCAACTTATTCCGTTTGTGTGCAGCATGACAGCTAAATGTAGCTTCACCATGTTTGCTTTGAAACCTGGGCTCCACTAAATGTCTGCAGACCTCAGAGCCCTACTCGGTTTATACTCAATGAGCGTTTCCTTCATGTAACAAAGACCCAAACCATTCAATGATTTATAGCGCAGTAGCAGAATTTTAAAATCTATTTGGAAGCTGACTGGGAGCCAGTTTGAAGCCTAAAATGGTGAGGGTGGTCGTCACAGCCTATTTCAAAAGGCTAAACCCAGTGGGGTTTCCCCACAAAGGCCACCAAAGATAAACCATGACAACATGAGACTACACGCTTCATTCTGTTCGTCTGTGAAATTAATTTGCAGAACAGAACCAACTCCAAATCCATTTAGTGGAAAACAAAAAGCGGAACCTCGGGTTCAGCCAAGTTTAAGTATGGTCAGACATTGCTGTGAAATGGGCTGCAGCGCTTTCTTGAGACAAGCTTCTGACTGAACCGCTTAATGCACTGCTTGGTTGCAGTACAGCGTTTCTACCAGTAGAGGGTCCTAAGAGACAATGACATCTTCATCGGGCACATGACTTATATTTAGTAAAACATTCATATATTCGATGTTTAATTTAAGCTATTGAGTGTCGGCCAATTTAGAGCATTAATTTGGTTTTTCATGTAAACAAAGAAACTACCAAATCAAAAATTAGACTTTTCTTTCATCACAAAAAAGATTAGTTTCTATTCTTTCATCACCAAAAAGTTTAGTTTCTACCTTACTCCATTTTTTTTTTTTTTTTTAGTACGCAGCAGTAGGAAATGGGTTGGTTCACCCAAATCACCAATTTTGGAAGCAAAAGAAATGTTTTATCAACAATAACTTTGATGCTAATAAAAATAATTTTTGCTTTGGTGATGTCTCAAAAATCTGAAGTCCTTTTGTTCTATAAAATACTTCTATAAAAAAAATACAAACATTGAAAATGTGCTGTTGATGGCACAATATTATAGCAATAATTTACAAATATTCACCAGTGTAACATTTTAAATTGAACAAACTTGAAGAACTATTTGCATGCTCTTTAGTAGTAGTAATATTTAGTAGCTTGTGCATTCATCATGCCGTGAATATGTGTACAATACATCATCGCTTCTACTTCTAAATTTAAATAATGTCCGTCTTTCTTGTGTGACATTCTTTGTTGTCACTTTAATGTGACAAACACTTTGTAACAGTCAAATTTCTAGAGGTCCAGCAGAAGAAGAGACCAAAAGCTGCGCGTGCTGACATTTTTTTTTTTTGAGGGGGGGAGGGGCTTCTGAGGGGGATACATGGAAACTGACCAAAGGAAGCTCCAGAACCGAGATTCAACCCCCAATCTACAACTATAAGACAAGACATTCTGTTCTCTCACCCTTCACTCCAGTCATGAGTATGTCTACCACAGTCCTGTATCCAGAAAGGGCAGCGCTCGCGTCTCCCTCCGCCTCCCTCGAAATGGCACACGTCAGCTCGTCGCTGGCTCGGTTCAAATACGCCGCCTCGTCTGCCAGATTGCTTATCGGCAACAACAATAACTCGGAATGGTCACCGCGAGATTTGCATCTATCTGCGACAGATGTAGAAATGAGTGAGGAGAAAGTATCAGTGTTAAAGTCACTGCCAGATTTTTCTCATTTCAATTTTAGGCTTGTTGCGTGTTCACCTTGTTTATAACAGGGATCAAAGACAGCCAGGTCATTGTCAGACAGCACCGGACAGACATCCACCTTTGGTGGCAAGGTGCACCCTTCCGCCGCTGTGTCAGAAAGTGACTCTACCTCCTCCTGAGAGACTTGTGATGTGTGCGTTCTGGCTGGAGAAGTCACTACAGGTGACAGAGGAGATTTTATTAACAACTGTTAACCTTTCCACATGTTGGACAGTGAAAACCCATTTATTGGGGGAGAGGGAATATTAGCAATGCTGTTACAGTAATTCTAAACAACTGCTCCTTTAACACTCATGGAGCAGCACCACATACAAATAATACTCACCACAGTGGACTGTAAAACCCATTAAAAAAAGGAGCTGAAAAGTCTGCAATATCGCGGTGGCGCAGAAGATGAAACGTACCTCTGTCGTCCAGCTTGGCATCCACACAGATGTCTCCTCCCACTTCACTCATCTCGGTGTAGGCCTCGGTCGCCAATTCTGGCTTTCCCACATCAATCCCCAGGTTGGTGCCCAAGTCCTGGGGCAAAGGAGGCGCCTCCCTGCCCGCCTCCTCCTCTGCCGGCTCGCAGTCTGAGGCTCTCCGCTTGGGGAGGGGGATGAGAGGAGGAGGTAAGTCAGGGAAGGGCTCATGTGGCCTCGTGACATCTCCATCCTGAGGAGGACAAAATAGAGGCTGTGTTTGTCATGCGCTCATCGTCTACTCTTAACAAATAGACAACATTTAAACGCTGTTTTGTTCCTTATAAAAAAAGTTTTTATTTTGTTGTCACATCCCTACTTTGTTTTTTGTACACTGACCCTGAAGAAGTCTCGGAGCTGTGGGCTGTTGTAGAGTGCAGGTATGCTCATCGAGAAGACGAGCATGTCTTCCGCAGCCTTCCTCCTCTCCTCAATCACAGCCTCGTCGAACCTTCCTAGAAACACAAATGCAGGTTTAATTGGTGGTGACGAACTGTAATTAGCAATGACAGAAGCGTGGTTAATATAACGATGATGGAGTGATGGACTGATGACACATTTGGTCAACTTGAAATAATGACGTACTGATGATGTAATGACGGA
This sequence comes from Hippocampus kuda, assembly GCA_901007745.1. NCBI lineage: Eukaryota > Metazoa > Chordata > Actinopteri > Syngnathiformes > Syngnathidae > Hippocampus > Hippocampus kuda. Next base: position 4,672 of record CAAKHF010014296.1, read on the forward strand.
CTGATGATGATGAACGGGTTGCCCGGCCGCTGACCAATTACAAGTCATGGACCGCAAAGTTTACTGCTGTGCCCACCTCTGCCAAAGATTTGCGCTGGTGGAAACGGCGGGAATTCCTCATCTCTTCGGAACAGGTTCTTGTGAGTGTTGGCCAGCTCGGTGTGGAGCTTCTTCAGCTCCGAGTACCTCGTCCACACGACCACCTCCTTCACGTCCTCCGGGCAAGGCTTGGGCACGAACTAGATGGTAAAAGAATCAAATTCATGTTAAGTATGAACATGCATTTGCTACATTTGAGTGTGGGTGAGCAAGTCAGGAGGTTGGATTTGCCAAGCAAGATCAAGGCCACCGTCACGAATGTTAAGCTATGAACAAATAATAATTCCCTTTGTGTCTAAAGGAATTTCAAAAGCACTTCTCATGAATTAATCACAAGTTCTCTACACTAAAGTGACTATGTGCCACACTTTGCACGTAAGAACAAAACTTGACTCACTCGTAAAAATGACTTTGCATCCAAATCAGGAAGTAATAAAATCATGAAAGTCTTGGTGTAAACAGGTAATATGGCACCATCGTGAGTGATTACAAAGTAGTTTTTGCAGAACGTAACTGACCCGTCCAATAACTTTGTACTCCGTGTGTCCTTTCTCGTGCGTGCGTACGTCAGTGACGCTAAAGAACCGGTAAAATTCTTCTTTCCGTGACATGTTCGATCTTGTCGAGAAATAAAATCTAAACAACACGTTCGGACAGAGAGCACCAGCTCCCCCTCCGCCCCACGACTGACTTCCGGGTTTTGCTTACGTCAAAGCGTGCGCGATGACGCAGCACGTTAAAATCGAGGCAATCGTTTTAGTACAGTATTCTCCTTTTGGTTATATATTACATTGTTATTTTCCTGTATATAAACCCTGTATATCACTTTATAGATTTGATTGATCGACTAGTGATACGTGCAATCATATTAAAAATCTAATTTCCATACAGTGTTAATATAGTAAACCACAAACCCACTTGCTTTCGCTGGAGCTAAAAACGGACGGTCGTCAGGCGTAACAAAGACCACCTAGGGGGCGCTCAAAACAACAATATAACGGCTTGAAGTCAAACCATTGTGCTTGTCAGACTTTCATCCAACTAATACTGAAGTATTTATTTTCGCGTATCTTTCAGAAACAATCCATTATAAGCTCCGTTTTTTTTTTCAAAACAAACGGGAAAAAAGAACTTTTGGGGCCTCATCCTGTCTTAGACAACAGAACAAAGAGAGCAACAACAAACATACTGGGGAAGTCCACATATATGTCGATGCATGTTTTCCGCCCCCAAACCCGCATTGATTGTTGATAAAACAGAATACACAATTATTAAAGCGGAACAACGATTTAGATTTATTTTGTGACGCTGAGAAAAAAAAGTAGCAGAGGATGGTTTCGATCCATCGACCTCTGGGTTATGGGCCCAGCACGCTTCCGCTGCGCCACTCTGCTCTGACGCACAAGTCCTCTTAAATCTTATTATAAATACGAATTGAAACGCGTGTAAACCGCCATAAAGCAGGCATGTCCAGCTCCGGGCCTGGAGGGCCGCTGTCCTGCCTGTTTTCCAGCTCTCCCGCCTGCAACACACCTGATTCAGGTGATCAGCTCAGCAGCCAGCTCTGAAGCAGCATTAGAACGATCCTGATTATTTGAATCAGGTGTGTTGCTCCTAAGAGAGCTGGAAAACAGGCAGGACATTGGCCCTTGAGGACCGACTTTGGACACCCCTGCCATAAAGCAATAACATGACATAACAACCCTTTGACTTTCTCTGTTTTATGCCATAAAAGTCCTCAACGGATGTCTTAATCTGTGCATAGTGTATTCTGGAATTGGAATGCAGGCCACGTTGGAAGAAAAGTTCAACTGTGCTCCAGTGTGATCGGTAACAATTACTTGAATACACAGCCCCTCAAATGGGAGGCCAGTCGAAACCGGTTTTTCGTGTGTGTGCGCGCTCGTGTGTGTGTGCGTGTGTGAGAACGTTTGCCTTGTGCAGGCAAAATAAACTCCCTCAGAGGGATCAGACAGGAATTTCGAGCAAGGCCCTGCATGTGGGAGCTCACGTGCATCCGCCTGGTCCTTCAGATTCGCTTCGTACGGACCCACACACCTGAAATAACCTTTTAAAGGCTTATTCGTGTTGTTGTTATGGTCATGAAATTGATTTTTGCAAGCTTTATGCAGAAAAATATTTTTTTTCCTTCATTCACCCAGTTCGCAAATTCCAAAGCATATTGATGCGCCCCCTGCCCTTCCCCTCTTTCCTTGAGCGCCGCCTCGTTTCCTGGTTGATCTCTTCTCTTCCTGATATCTTTTATCTCCCTACAAAGATGATGAGACATGTGAAAAACTAGTTTTCTGCAGGGGGGCTTATGTGTACTAGGTCAACATCTCTGTTACAGAAACTCAGCCAGGCGCACACAAACACGGTCACTAGTTAAAAACAGCAACAGGTGGCACGTGTATTTGGCTTCTCCTGTCACGTCCAAGTCACGTGTTTGATTTTTTTTTTTTTTTTTATCACATTAGTACACATCATGTTCCTGATGACTGAATTAAAGTTTTAATATCACCACTCTCGAGGGTTTGGTGATTGGATTGGATTGGATAAGATTTATTGTCAAATGTACTGTATGTGTAACATACAGCACAGATGAAATTTCTTCCCTCTCAACATGCTTGTGGAGGCTCTCAGTCGTACAGGAAAGTTCCATCGTAGAAAGGGTTCCGTAAGTCGTCATCTGTACCTGTGGGTGAAAAACAAAAAACAAAAAAGGACGCAAAACGTCCTTTTTTGTTCAGATGACAACTGACGGAACCCTTTCCCTCTCAACATAAAACAAGAGGAGCCGCTGCGGGTGTCCGCGCCGCTATCAAAAGAAAAGTTAACAAAAAAAAAGACAAAATAATACAAAACAACACATGAGACACAGACAATTGTGCACTCTTAACCACTTTCCTGCATACACTTTGTTGTCTGAAGCAGTTATAGATGACGAATCAAAGTGTCCTTTTCACCAGTGGATCAAAGACGTCATGCTGCAATGTGCACACGTTTGCTACAAGCTAAGCTTGAAAGCAATAAGAAGCTGTAGCATCCATTATCGAAAAACAGAGATTGGCTCTCTTCTCCTGTCCCATGTAAGTCCGCTTTAATTCCAAGATGAACATCGATGAATTGGTTTCATGTGAAGACATATTTCAATGCATAGGCACAGAAAAAAAGAGTTCATATCCAATTCACCATTACACTGTAGTAAAATTGTAGTTGATGTAAATAGCAGGAGTCTGTAGAGAGGATTTTCCACTCTGCCAGGGCAATAAATAAGATGACGGTGGCTGAGTATCGTGGTTAGCGGAACTAGCTTTGGCTATTCCGAGCGTCATTAGCTTAAAGATTCATAGCGGTGGTACCTTCGGACTGGCAACATGAAGTAGCCGAAATGTTATGTCTAATAATGCACAGACAACCATGTGCTAACAAGAACTTTATTTGTCATAGGTAGTGTTTAATCATCGAAGCAAAGTAGCAAAGTCTATTAGTCGACTAATCGGTTGAACCCCAGTCAACTTATAAAACGATACTGCGATGAAACCAGAACCCCAAACATGTTACATGTCCACTACAAAATAAGATAAAAACATTCAAAAAAATACACAGATTAAAGACATTCACTGGCCTTAATTCTGGCCATCTGTGTTTTGAGTTTAATACGTCTATACGTCGAGTTCAATGCCAAGAATACACTACAGCGGTACATCACATGTCATTTCTATTTGAGCTTTTCCCAGAACTACACTTGGGTCAATGTTAGTCATTTCAGTGTCATTACTTGCATTTTGTTCACTCTGCGGTGCTTTTCAAACTTCAACCGGTGATCCAATCAAACAGTTGAATGAAAGTGATTATATTTGGATTGACTTCGTCACAAGTTCTATTGAAACGTTTGATTGCGTCACAAGTTGTTGACCAAGCGCTTAACAGTGTTTGCTTTAGTATGAGCGCGAATACTTCCGACGAAACCAGTTTTTCCGGCTTTTCTCAAACCGGATCAAAGGACACGCAGGACAGACAAGTAGTTGGCAACTACTGATACACCGTATCCGCTTTTAGATGAAATTGTGCGAATCTGCTCGAAATAATTTTTATAGGGCGTCGTCTGAACTTGTTTTCTAGGAAGAACGAGTCGCCACCCACAGCACGACGGGAGGAGGGCTCGAGACTTTCCAGGGCAGCTACATAAACACGCTGAGCTTCTTACCTCATCAGATTACAAACTGCCTGGAAAGGATCGGCCAAATACAGCTACGGTTTCATCATTTCCTCAACCCAGGTAAATACAATAATTTTATTCCCAGTTTTTACCAACACTTTACTATAAACGAACACGTGTCTCGATGACGTGTCGTTTGCGTCATTCTTTGTGTTAAAAGTAAGGAGAAATGTTATTTATCGGGGAAAAACTGCACCCTCGCTGAGTAATCGGGCTGTCTATTCGACGCAATTGTTCCAAACATTTTAATATATATTTTTTTATTCAACCATTGGCTGGTTAGCACGCTAGCTAGCAACTTGGCCTCGTGCAACGTTCACTAACAATTACATCAGACAATTACTAATTGTCTGCGACGCACAGGTTACAACAAATTTATTATCGAAAAAGAGCCTCTAAGTAGGAAAGGAGAGAGCTTTGAAGCTGTAGCGTCTTAAAAAACCCCAACAAATTCTCAAAAGGCCATGAAAGTGGATTATTTTTTTGAATGACTCAAACGCTATAGTGGCTCTAAAGGCCATCGGATTTTTAGAATTTGACAAATTTTTGCTCTAAAGGCTGTTAAAGTAAAATTTTATAACATCTTAATACTTGGTCCAAAGGCCATTATAGAGGATTTTGAACATTTCTATTATCCACTGATATTTCATCTCTGGTTCCAGCCAAAGTCAAGGTTTGTCCAAAGTGACCCCTGAAGTTAAAGCAAAGTCATTTTGCCTTAACGACATCCACTCTGTGAATGGTATCCCTCAGCACTGTTCAATAAAGATGAACTCCGACGTCGACATGAAGGATGTGGAACTCAGCGAGTTGGACACTGAGAAGCAGCCCATGACAGCCGATGGGCAGGTTGGCAGTGGTGAGAAAAATGGCAGCGTTAAGGTGAAGATTCCTGAGGATGAAGTGGCTTTCACAGGCCTGTCCAAAGAAGAACTCATGAAGGTGGCTGGCACTCCAGGGTAAGAGTCTCAACTCAAGTGTATTTCTCGAGCACTTTAAAACAGCCATCGCTGTAGACAAAGTACTGTACATGGAGCAAATATCATATACACAACAATAAAACAAGAAATTAAGAAATGAAGACAGTGGAAACCACAAAACAGTAAAACTAAGATCAACTCTGTGTCATGCTGAGTCAAATGCCAAAGAATACAAATGAGTTTTGAGATTTAAAGCTGGGCAGCGAGGGGGCTTGCCGAATGTTCAGTGGGAGGTCATTCCAAAGAGAGGGACCAGCAACGGAAAAGGCTCGATCCCCTCTGAGTGTTCATAGTCTAAACAGCCGGGGGTACGTTACAGACCCACACATAATCGGCGAAAGTTCATCAGATAGTTTTTTTTTTATTAAAATGCATTTATTAAAGTATTACAAAGTATTCTTGCTTCAAGCTGTTTACTTATATGTACTGGTAACTCCCTGTTTAAAGTTTAAATAAATATAAAACTGATGTCAAACAAAAGAGAATTCAACATTGCATATTTCAACACCAAAATGTTAATCAAGTCAGTTCACGCTGCACCCTTGATGTTTCCTTTTTTTTTTTTTTTTAGATGGGTGAGGACTCGCTGGGTGCTGCTCATCCTCTTCTGGCTGGGCTGGTTGGGCATGCTGGCCGGAGCCATCGCCATCATCGTCCAGGCACCGCGTTGCAAACCCATCCCAGAAATGAGGTGGTGGAACCACGGACCCCTTTACCAGATCTCCGACGCCGAGGCTTTCTCTGAAGGATTGGCAGGTGCTGTACAGTATATTTTGCGTTGTGACTCAACATTAAGATTGCGAGATTGACCCTAGATAACTTCCTCAAAATAGCTAAAGACCTCACGTGTCCAGGGAGAAGGCTCCAGTTGTCACAGGCTGGCTTCATACTAAATTGCTGACACATGCGGTGTCTAAAGGTCTCACAGACACTAAAACGCCTGAGTCATTTCTTTAGTATCATGAGCTCTGATATCAGCTGAAGGTTAGGCAACGCCGGCGTTTTTTATGTGTGGCTAGCAGCTATTCGGTTAGACTTCTGCTATTTTACAGCTTTAGCTCGGCTCAGCACTTTGATTTCCACCCTTGGGTCCTCCTTTCAGAGGTGGGGGCTTTTATTATGTTGCGGGAGGGAGGCCCAGCCGTTCCAACCGATCTTTGGCAGGAGTCCAAGCACCACCCCGCATGTGACTTGTTCCCCCATGAAAGATCTTTTTGTGCTCACGTGGTCGCCAGACGGCAAGGCGGAATTGTTCACATCTTTCAGCCTCGTGTCAACACAAGTGACCTTCTTAACGTGCCAACATTCCCTCTCCTCTTTTGCTCATGCAGGTATTGAGAAAAAGCTGGACAACGTCAATCAGCTGAAGGTGAAAGGTTTGGTTCTCGGCCCTCTTCACACCGTGCAGGCCGACCAGCCGAGCACTCTCAACCTGAAAAAGATCGACCCGACTCAGGGGAGTGAGAAAGACCTGATCACCGTGCTGGAAAAGGCCCACAAGAAAGGTGGGTGCTCAGCCATGTTTCATGTGCTGAGTAACAATAGCGTGAAATGTTGCTCATCACAACTGTGGAGCACAGCAAGGAATCGACATTCCCTTTAAAAATGATTCAAATTGGCTTTAGTAATAGTTTAAAAGTTGACTGTAGCAAAATGGATAATCCCAAATCTGCTTTAAAATCCTTCTTGCAAAATCAAATTTTACAAACTACAAAAAAAAAACATTCTTCCTTGACACAACTTGCCCATTTCCGATTTACCAGGGCTTTGGCGCCTTTTTCTTACACTTTGGGCTGTGACCGAAAAAGACCATAAAAAAAAACATGGCGGCTAATATGTGAATCAAAAATTGTTGTTCAGTCAGAACACTTGTTAATTAAACACAGAAAATAACCCTAATCCATTTACCGAGGGGGTATACGTGTTGCTTCTGTTGTGCAGTACATGATAAGGTGGTAAAGTGGTCTCAGGTCTCGAACCAGGGTTGGAATAGTTTTGGATTTTTCAATGTAGTTGATTTTCATTTCGCTTTTCAGCTCAGTTTTAATTTTTTTGAGCAGGTTTGTTACTTTTAATCAGTTTGTATTTAAAAAAAAAAGCTTAATAGTAGTTTAGTTTTTATAAGTTTTAGGATTTTATTTTTTAATGCATGGAGTATTTGTGAAGTGCAAGATGAAAAAAAAGGGTCGTTATTGATTGTGTCTTAAAGCCAATGACAACTCCCAAAACGACCTTCCTTCTTCTGTACCAACGTACAGCAATACCAAAATAAATTACTTCAAAATTATTGTCGCAGATGAAATCAAATGCCATTTTCGCAAGTTACAGTTTTAGTGACTTTTACGGACATAAGTTGTAGTTTCAGTACCTTTGGTTTTCATTTGTTTTTTTTTTTCCCAATTGTAATTTGTTTTTTTTTGTTTTTTTGTCAATTTTTATTGACACTAATCTTGATCGGCACCGGTGTCGTTAGAGAAGCGTTGCTAATTTCATGTGAATTTGAGAGCGCTCCTTCTCATTTTAGGGATTTCTGTGGTGCTTGACTTGACTCCAAACTACCGGGGACCCTCCCCGTGGTTCAGCAGCGGCGACCTCAACGACGTGATTGACAGCGTCCAGGTCGAACCCACTCACGGCTACGCAATCCGTACAAACTCCTCCTCTTGGTATTTCCCGCCAGCTTAACGTCTCCCACGTCTTGTCTTGCAGGCGGCGGCGGAGCACTGGCTCAATCTGGGCGTCGACGGCATCAAGGTCTCCGACCTCGCCACGGTCTCCAACTCTTCGGACTTATCTCGTTTGCTGGCCGTGGTTAAGGGCAATGACACAGAGGACGATGCCAACAAAAAGTAACAGCGCTTTGCCGCAAAGTAAACGGTTTGAGTAGGCGTTTTAGATTTAACTTTGAAAACGCAGGAAGTTGGGATTTGAGATGATTTCCAGGGCGTATGAGAAAGTTTACGTTTGGCAGGTAGACGCTGTAGCGCAGCGTGGAATGAAAAACATTCCAGCGCTGTAGGGGAGGGTTACCGAGAGACAGACTGGGTTCAGCCAGCGGCTTCAAAGTGAGCCCTTGTTTACCCCGCTGGATAGGGATTTTTATACAATGGACTTAAAAGTCAGCTGGTGCTCAAATTTATTACATCGAGTACACCAAAATATATATACTGTATATAAATAACTAAATGGCAAACTCGTAGTGATGACCAACAGCCTTTTTTGTCTTGGCTGAACTGGATCTCATTTTTCCAGGATGCTAATGGGCGTGGCCAAAGGCATCTCACCCGTCGAGATCTCCCGGCTGCTCAACACCTCCGGTGCTGATCTGGTGCTGTCGGACCTGCTTAGCGCCAAAGGTCAAGGTAGGTCGTGAACGCTGCACGCTCGCCACCTCCATCCACTTTTTGGCAATTGACCGCCAATTTTTCACCAAAAAGGTACGGAGCGCATCAAGGCGCTGAACGATCTGCACTCCGAGCAAAGAAGTCTGGCCTGGGGTCTGGGCGCCGCCCAGCGGGAACAACTGTCCAAACGGGCCGCATCTCGGGCGCTGATCCGCCTCTACCAGCTGCTACTCTTCACCATGCCCGGAACGCCGGTCTTCAGCTACGGTGATGAGATGGGCCTTCAGATGCAGGTACGGCCATTTGAAGATTTGCTTTTTGCTTAGATTTTTTGTGGGATGTTCCAGACTTGTCCACAATGGATAAAAATCCATGCTATGGAGCTGTGTTTGCCAAGCTTCATTGAAACAAGTCACATATTTTGCATAGGGAAACCTCACAGCATACTAACAAACAAAAAATTAAATACTGCCAATGATTATGTCATGTTACCTTCTGCCATCTAGTGGAAGGGCTTCGAATTGTTTTGCAAATGATTAAAAAATAACGTTGCCCCATGAATGGACCCAGGGTGATAATCACAGCTGTAGAGAGACCGAATCATTCTTTTTTTTTTTTTTTTCTTTTCACCTTCGCGACATACTTTCAGCACTTTTTAACCTCTTAAAACAGACTTCATAAATTATTTTGGGGAAGTTTGACACACCCAGTCGAAGTTTACTGTTCCAACACTACCTGCTTTCGTCTCACAAAACTACTAGCTTACAGCTAACATATAATGCGAAAGACCATACAGGGGCTAATGGAAATTAGCATTGCTTTTTATGGTAATCTAAGCAAGCAACTGTTACTACACGGAGCAGCAACAAATGCTGCGGCACAACGTGGTGCTGTGATGAAGACACACAATTTTAAATTTGGACTTTTCAAAAAAAAAAAAATGAATGAAGGAAAAATACTTGTCAGTGAACGTTCACAAGTAGTATGTCAAACCTGCAAAGTAGCACAGGCGTGAGTTACCTGCGATATAATGTGGAACACTCTCAGTCTAACGATGTGTTTGTACCCCCATCAGGGTGAAAAACCTCCCAAAATGGTTTGGGACCTCGAGAAAGACACTAAGGCTGAAGGAGCCACCGTCAATGAGACTACAGAGGTCAGCCCTCAAAGAAGCTGAGTGTTTCTAAGTTTGGACGTTTGAGTTTTCACACCTGCCCCATTTTGCCCCCGTGCAGGCCGAGCGCAAGGAATACGTCGCCATGAGGACGTGGTTCATATCTCTCAGTGACCTGCGAGGCAAAGAGCGCTCCCTCCTCCACGGCGACTACTACCCTCTCCAGTCCTCCACCTCCTCACTCGCATTCCTGCGCCTGTGGGACCAGAGCGAAAGATTTGTCACGGCGGTCAACTGGGGCGAAGCCTCAGAGAAGCTCCAGCTCGCGCTGGCGTCGACAGGCAAGTTCAGTCACGCTAGACTTTTTTTTTTAAATTTGTTCCCCCTTGTGTTTTTCTCCTTGGCGTGTATACACTCACAGCCAACAACGGGGCACAATTGCGTACTACCGTAATTAATATGGTTTCCGGGTTTGCTAGTATGCTTTATGATCAAAGTGAGTAATATGAATGAATACAGTTTCAAAACATACCAATAACGTATAAACCCCGCTTTTCATTCTTTTATACTTGCCTTTTAAATGTCTTTAACTCTTTTGTTTGGAACTGCTTTTACATGTTGCACTTCATTATTATGTGAAGCACATTGAGTTCCCTTGTGTATGTGTAGAGTGTATGATGCCCAAAATTCAAAGAAAAGACACCATCTAGTGGCCCAAAAAATTACATTTAGCATAACATACATGGATAATTAACAAAAATATCACAGCGTCCCTACATGAAATTGCAAGGACAAACAATTCTTATTAGGTTAGCTGACTCTCAATCTGCACAATTGCTAACAACATGGCGTTATGTCCACATAATAAGTGCCGCAAACGGATGTCGCCGATGCTAGAAAACTAATGCGGCTAACTGCTCCACAGCCGCATGGTTCATTGTAACTAAAGGATACCAGCACAGATCATGTTAGTTCCCTTTTCATTTTAAGCACAGCACTGAGAAGTCATATGAGTTGAGTAAGAAGGAGTTATAAGGCAATTAAGATGACATTTAGCTGGTTTGCTAAAAAAAATGAGACATCTGTCTTTGCGCATATTCTAGAATCATTATCGACAATCATCATTGAAATGTTTCATGCATTTCAACCAAATCTCTGAATTCACTTTTCGACAATTTTTTTTCCCCCGACAGAAGGAATCGAGTTACCAAAAACTGCTACGGTCAAGTTATCCACGGATCCAGAAATGAAGGCTGACTCCACAGTCGATTTGGACAAAATCACTCTGGGCCCTGGACAAGGCGTCCTCCTGCATTTCCCCTACACGGGCTGAAGATGGCGCTAAATTGCAAGAAAGTCACCATTAGATTCAATCTGTTGTTTTACAAAGAAGGTGGCTTGTTCGAAAGATTCACAGCATTTGTCTGGACGGGTTTCACACAACTAAATTTGGTGAATGAAAACTCTAATTGCGCATTGGCCAGTCCACTTGCATTTCTTCAAAAGCTGGCTATGTTTCAGACATGCACTCAGTGAAAATGCAGATTGTTTACAAAAGTTTTAACATTCCGTTATTGTTGTTTGGCCATTTCTCTATGAGCTGTTTGGATTATTTTTTAAAGCAATTTTTAGTCATTTTGTTGTTTGGATATTAGATTGAAAGTTTTAGCCTGAGAGGTATGTATGTTGTTCTCACACTAAAGAGTTCCTGAAGAAATGTCCGCAAACGGAAAGGAATAAACCGAAAGTTCTGTACTGATTTGGGTCTACCTGTCGTGTGTGACAAACTGAACACGCCACATGTTTATTATGCATTGCTTTGTGGCAGATCACCTTTCAAAAGTACACAAACAAATGTGTTAAACAGTAAATTCAGTATTTGTGTTCACCTTCACAGCATCTTCTCAAATGTCAGAACATGTGGAGGGAACTGTTAATTCAGAGCCGCTGTGGTATCGAAAGGGGAACTTTGTAGGTTACAAATGAATCAAACCCGACTCGTCGCCTTGGCCGCCTCTGTACAAACCCGAGACCGACTCTCATTCTGACTCGCACCTTAATCTGACAATTTGAGTAAAATTATTTTTTTAACCAGAAGATGATGAATTATCACCTAGTTCGTTTGGTGGCAGTAAATGTTTTAACCTCATACTTGGTCTGACTTTTCTTGCAGAGGAGGAACACAACTTGTCTGCTTTTTTTTTTTTTTTTTGAGAATTTAAAAGTAAATTTGGTACATTTTCGGTACGTTACGTCGCAACAAGAACCAAACAACTTTACCTTCGGAAATACCCATGCTACTGTACCTTAATGCTAACACAAACGCGCTATATATTCTTTACTGTTTAATTCTTTACATTTATTGTGTTACTACTCTTTTTATAAAATACAAAATTAAAGAGTGCCATAATGTTGCTCGGAAAAAATCTTTTGAATTTAACAAGGTGAGCTTGGTAGAGGGAATGGAATGGATTCCTCTAATTTTTCTACACGTAAATGGGAAATATTACTTAGTTTGTGAATGGCTTTAGTTGGATACCATTCAGTGGATGCGAATACAATTCAAATGTCAGTGTACAAAATAAAAACTATCAATCATTTTTTGATTCATTATTTTTCAGGTGTTTACCGACGTATACGCTTGTCCGCCAGATGGTGCTGTTTCGCCCGTTGACTTTTCATTAAAAGTCGTTAAGAGGTAAAGTGGCCTCCCAATCCGGTTACAGTATTAATCGTTCTTTCCATATTCAAGTGGCAGTTACTTAATGAGATCGATTTATTACTCGCGGTGCCAGATGAGCGCAGGTGACAACAGTTAGCAACAAACAAGAAGAAAGCAAAGCACAGTTGGTGTGAAAAAGTGGTAAAGGAAGACAACGAGATGGAAAGAATGGGGTGGGGGGCATGTCGAGTTAAACATAGCCTAAAAGGGGGAGATCATCAGTGTTTGTTTCCTCAGGATGTGGTTACCACGACGACGAAAAGGCAAAGCGGCAACATCACTACACCGCGAGTCGCTTCTGACACCTGTCTCAAGTGTTAAGTGTGTGTTTGTGTGAAAGAGAGCGAGCGATCAGTGCGGTTTACTGTGTACACGGCAGCTGCGCCTGCGTGTGCCTTTTGTCTTAATTCTGCGTGACACTGCGTTTGTACTCATCATTTTGGGCATGTGCAAACTTTCAGGTGACGCACAAAAAAGAAGCCGCTTGCGCAGAGAAGATGATCTCGACACAGGCCGTGAAAGACAAGACAGCAGAGAATGAGGACAACCTGCACAACACATGAGCGCCGAAAACTGGTAAAAACCAAAACGACTAGAAAAAGGCAACCCGAACTGCATGCAATTCGTCTTTCCACTCTTCTGCGCTTTCTGTCCTGTCTTCCAGTGGTGTCTGCTTCATGCTTCATAACCACTGAACAAGTTGTATTATTTTTGTTCTTGCTTGTTAGCTTAACTTGAATTGTTTGTGATCAGCTCCATGAAGTGCTTTGGTGGATTTTACCATCCTTTCAGTTTGTGAAGATTTTTGGTCATGCACAGACATAATCTGCAAGTTTCTCAGTTTTTAAAAGTTGTGTGTGCACGCTTAAAAATGCCAAGTCGAAAGTAACCCAAATTGGGTGACGTAGCTAACCCAGCGCTGGGTCCAAAAGGGACAGGGCCACTGCTGGGTTATTTATACACATTGTGTCAAAATTTTTTGTCGAACAAGGGGTAAAAATGACCCTACCAAGAAACAGGCTACCAGGTTTTCAGTATAATAAATTTTACAACCAACATTTGAACCCAGTCAGGGGCCGCCACAGCAAGTCACTCACATGATATATTTAACGCAGTCTTTACATCAAACGTTCTTCCTAAAATGTAACCCGATCAGTTTATCCAACCATCACTGTGACTTGAACCCCACCCATGTGGCTTTTAAAATAAAATGCAAGAAAATGAAATCCCCAAATAAGTACTATACATGGGCCTCAGTTCACCCTTTCAGCAAGTTTCTTAAAACACACTGTAAACACAGCAGGATATTAGTCATGTATTTAACCCTTTCAGGGACAGTGGTTACTACAGTAGACAGCCTGTCATGTTATTGTCATGTTAGGGTGCATGAAAGGGTTAGATTTGCATTTGGCAATGACATATCACACCCAATTTTTTTTTTCATTAACGCAGCTAAAATGCTTCATAAAAAGCATAAATGTGCATTTTTCCTCATCTCCCCTAGCTGCAGTAAGCAAACAGCCACAATGGATGACTTTTGGTCCACTCAGGAATTTTCCAATCGCCATCCCCACCACCTCCAAAGACCCTCCTTCCACACGATCCCTGCGGTGGACTCCCCCCAGGACTCACCCCAGCAGTTTGGAAGTCAAGAGAAAAACCAAGTTACGTCTTTCTTTTCTGCAAGACGGAGCGCAACCACCTTCGATTGGTTGGAGAGCGGCGAAAAAGAGAGAAACTGCGACGATGCGGAGGCGGGATTTTACAGCAACGGTAACTGGGAAGAAAATTCGGCTCAGAATTTTAATCCAGCTTTGAGTAAATGGAGACAAAGTATCGGAGAGTTCCAAAATTGGGATTTGGGGTCGAGCGGCGAGACCCCAAGCCCGTTATCAGAGGTTTCCTGGTGCCAGTCCACTCCGCTGAGCCAAATAGTGCTCCCTCAAACTTTACCCTCGCTGAACCCTCCCCATGTGCCAGCCACCCAAAAACCGGACGCCTTCCTAGAAACTGTACCACAGAGAAGCATCCTCGAGAGTCACTGGCCCGTTTGGGGGGCCAAAGGAGAGCACTTTGGGTCAGAGAAGTTCTTCAATCCCAATACCTGCTCGTCCGCCGCGCCACCCTTCCCGTTCTCTCACCTGGAATCCTCCGTGCTCAGTCCTCCTCTCACGCCTTTGCCAGCAGCCCCTTCTCACTCACCAGCCATGACGTGCAGCCAGTCGCATTCGCAGGGAGGAGACGACAACTGGCCGCTCCACTTTTTTGTTTCCAACCCGCAGCCACTGCCGTCGCGTAACTCCTCGGGGATGATGTGGACGTTACCCGCCGGGTCGGACGGGACCACGCAGGCCAACCTGACAGCCTCGCATAACATCAGAGGTACGATCGGTTGGCAGACGTGTTCCTGCTGGAGATGTGAAAAGATTTTTGAATTGTGGAGACATAAACTGTTTTTCCACTCTACCGTGCAGTTGGCGAGCTAGCAGGATTGGACAATTAATTGAAATGTAATCAAAGAAAAACGATTAATGACCCCCACTTGGAATTTACTGTAAAACTGAACACACAACAAAAAGAATTTCACACATTACATATTTAAATACAAGACATCATTTTTATATTTAAAAATATCGCCAGTGCTAATGCTAGCAGTCAATGTAAAATCCCATTAAACAGCTAATAGACAATTAGCATCGAGCTCCAGGAGTAATATTCCTTCAAACAAAAATTAGTCACGCACAAAAACTGTAGGAAGACATACTGAGAAGTAATATAAAAATACTTCTCGGCATATATTCTTTTTAATCTGTAAAAAAAAAAAAAATTGTATTAATAAAGCTGTATATATAAAATGCTATTAATTTCAGTGATGATGCATTTTCATTCCATTCAATTTTCGTTATTTTTATTTTTGGATTCTTCTTTCAAGTTATTATTATGATTTTTTTTAAATTTTGGTAGTTTAATGAACACTACATTTTGAAATCAATGAATAATCGTGTATATTAATCCTGTTTTCAATCTCAAAATAACTGTGACTATTATTTTTCTCATAATTGCCCAGCCCTCCTCGCTAGCTAGTTTAGCCTTCGCCCTTTAAAAAAAAAAAAAATGTCTTCCATCTTTTCATACAATTTACAGAACAGCTGCTCTCCCTTGGAAAGTCCTCTCTCAAATCACGCAGAAACCCGAGTCAAGCAGCACCTGGTCAGGCGACTGGAAGTGTTTCTTCCCATTGGGTAACCAAGTTGCACCCCATTTTGGGCCACAATTGTTTTTTCTCCCCCCTGCAACACACTCACCATACTGCTTCTTCTTGCAGAAAGCCCAAACCTACACTGGAACTCCATTTCTCAGTCTCCTTCACTCAAGCCAGGAAAAGAGAGCTCACTATACACCTCGGCCCCTCCTCAACCCGGCCCGTGAAGGGACAGGCCTTTATTCCTCCTTCTCCTCAATTCAGCCAAGAGAGAAGGATCCGCAAGCTGCGGAAGCGTAAGTCTATTCAGCAATCAAGAAGGTGAAAATGTGTGTGTAAAATCTGGAAAAGAATGAAAGAAAGAAATATTGATTTATGCAGACTGATTCTGATAACACGTTTACAAACATCGGCTTTTAATTTGGAAAACAGTGATCAACATTTTATGACATGCTATGACAGAAACTGAATAATATAAAGGAGAAGAAAAACATTCAGCCATTCTCCGCGCTGCCAATTTGAATTAATGTTATTATTGAACAGTCTTTATAAAATCGTATTCGACAATATATATACATATATATATATATATATATGTATATGTGTATATATATATATAGAGAGAGAGAGAGAGAGAGAGAGAGAGAGAGAGAGAGAGAGAGAGAGAGAGAGAGAGACTTATAACATTTCGAAATAGCCTTTGCTTCTTTCATGATAACATACACTCCTCGCTCCATAAGCTCA